>JBBPCY010003560.1:0-16143 GCA_037974405.1 Brachyalestes nurse
CCACACACACACACACACACTCACACACTCACACACACCCCTACTACACCCCCACACTCACACACACCCCTTCCGCACACCCCCACACTCACACACACCCCTACTACACCCCCACACTAACACACACCCCTTCCATCCACCCCACACTCTCACACACCCCTTCCATCCACCCCACACTAACATACACTCCTTCCAGCCAGACCCAAACTCACACCTAAGTCATATCACACTCTATGCTTCCTGTAGCGTAGTACAGTGTGTCAGAATTACTTTCCAAACACCAGCTTAAATTGACATTTGTTTATACAGCTGTTCTCAATGTAGTGTGTCATTGTTTGCTTTTCACAGTCAGACATTGTCCATCAGAGTGTGTATGAGCTCATTCATGCCGAAGACCGGGACGAGTTTCGCCGGCAGCTCCACTGGGCCCTCAACCCCACCAGCTCCACAGACACTGCACAACTAGAGGGAGATAAAGGTCTTTTTTTAAATAATAAATGTCTTTTTGTTAATAACCAACACTTTCTGATTAGGGGAGGAAAACAACTTTCCAATCTAATGCTGAGTACTACCCATAAACAATAGTATATACATATCATAATTAACAGTTAAAAAAACATGATTTTTAATCAAAACATTCCAGTTTGCATAGTGTAACATAGGCTTTTACACTAATACATCCCTTCTTCCCGATGGACAACCCGAAGATGTAAAGAAACAGAATTTATATTCCGTCAGATAAAGAGACACTTTTATATTGCTTATGGCCTTTTTGTAATAGAATTTACTCTTTAAAAGGATTATAAACTCTTGATTTAATTGATATATATTTTTTAATTTTTATTTCTGAATAACTTCTGTAAAGTGACCTTGAGTGTTGTGAAAGGCACTTATAAATAAAATGTATTATTATTATTATTAATATTATTATTTTAATGGTGCAGCACACATTGCCGATTATATGAATTGTTTTCAAATGTACCAGGCCCACCTTTTATCTCTGTTTTTCAGCACTGAAAAGGAGGCACTATATCTGAGAATCATCTAAAACACTCTGAATCAAAGCACTTAAGGTTTTGCAGAAAAAGAACTGAGAGCTACTAAATTGCGAGCATTTAGAGTTTATTTTGGAAAGAACAGTCCCTTACAATGAAGAAAGACTATCCTGTTTTCTGTTCTTTTTAAAGGGAGTGATAACCATTGATTCCTATCCATTCTGAAGGAGCTGTTTGGTTTGAAATAATGGCTGAGTGTGCTGTAGCAGTAACTGAAATTGTCTCAACTGTTGTTGCTGTCTGTGTGTATACTGGGGTGTGTGTGTGTGTGTCTGTGTATTGGTGTGTTGAGTGTGTGTGTTTGTGATGTGTGATTCAGCACACAGCAGTGGCCCCAGAGCAGTGAACAGTATCCTCTACTTCCCATCAGTGGACTTTAATAGCCTGTCTCATATAACACACTTACGTACACAAATACTCACACAGGCATGCATGTGGCCACAGTCGGCCTCTCTCTCGGCTGCTCTTTCTGTCACACACACAACTTCCTGTGTACAATATACACTCATCAAGATTTGGTTTAATTTAGCAGTTTACACAGCATTGTAAGAAATGAAACAGAGCAAAGAAAACACAGCAAGTGTAATTTGATGCATTAAGCTCTTGTTAGTCAGATAAATTCTTGTATGTATTTTTATTCAAATCTAACACTTCAGTGAATAGTCCTACTGTTTTCGTACTCAGCCCCTCTGTCGGGTGCAGAATGAGCGAAGAGCCACCTTCCCCCCTCCCCCAAAGAGTCATTACAGACTGCTTTACAGTTGTCCAGGCTTGAGAAAACAAAGGCATCAGCAATAAGTCAACTTCTTAGGATCTGCCATGGTAAGAAATGGTCTTACATGTGTTATGTATATGAGCCAGTCTTCACAACATTGTAACCTAAAATAAAATAACCTAAAATAAAAGAAAAGTTTTTAATCTTTAATTTTAGTCTTTTTTTTAATAAGTTTTATTCTGTAGTGCCAAATTGTCCTGATGTGCTGTGCTTTTACGCCGATAAGGTGAATTTCACTCTTTATTTCACTCTTATTTTCATTCCATTTTCAAAAGATCCTGTTTTTCTCATGATACTCGATAGACAAGCCACCAGTTTATTTACAGCACTGGGATCCTCTGGCACTACAGCTATGTATAGCTGGGTATCATCAGCATAGCTATGGAAGTTGACTTTATGCTTATACTTCGTAATAATTTTACTCAATGGCAGTAAATACAGGCAGATAAGGAGGTGACCCAGCACAGAACCCTGTGGAACACCATAATTAACATACTTTTCATGATCCCCTAAGCAAATAAAATGCTGTTTTACATGTAAATATGCCGTTACCCAGTTTAAACAGATCCAGATACTTAAATCCTTTCCTTATATTGTGATCAGCTGTATTAAATGGAGCACTTAAATCTTGGTTAACAAGATCTGAAAGATTATTCATATCAGTAAAGTCTCAGATCATTTAAACTTTCAGTGATTGTCTTAAAGCGAACTGAAACTTCTTGTGAATCTGTTTAAATCCAATTTTCTAAACTTTTCCTATTGAAAGGCTAGCTGGAAAGTTACTGAATGTAGAGTTGTGGCTGATCAACTTCTGTTTTAAGAATTTACAGAACAATTCCTGTCTCTAATGAGTAGTTAATGATATCCAGTACTGTAAAAACTATGCAGTAAATCATTTTTTAAAAGAAAGGTGTAAGAACGTCATCAAAGGCAAATGGAAATTCTTGAACAAGATATTTTAGTTTCAGCTTTCACTGAAATTTTACTGAGCAAATTTGTCATGTGTTGTGAGCCACAATGATCAAATATTGGTGTTTTTATAATACAAAGTACTGCAAATTCTTCACACAATAAAAAGAGGATGCATTGGTAAGCCAGCTAGATTAGGTTGGAAGGTTTAAAGCTGATAATTGAATGGAAGAGTACTCTAGGGTTATTATTACTAATGAAAGATACTCTTGGCCCTCACTGCTTACATCAGTAGATTTTTAAGAGCATCATCGTAGACTATAGTAGAAGTATTATGGGCTTCTACATCTATTACATCAAAACAGTTATTACCTATACTACGTAAACGGAAAGACCAAATTCTGTTAATGTAATATGTGATGCCACTCTTGGTGGAAATGATGTCCACATTGAAGTAAATCCACTCCATCGCTTTTGTCAGTGTGATAATATTTTCATTTCTACTGTTGCACAGGTGACTTTAATTGTATTTATCTCCATAATGTATGGAGATGGTTGTAAATGTATTTGGGTGAAGGTTATTTGTGTCTTTAGGCCTGTCTTGCCCCATCCCCCATTTGTGTCTGAGTCATATGTGAGTACTGAGGGCAGAGACAGCTGTCTCTCTAACATTCCACTGCTAGTTTTAAATAGAAGTGCCTTCACAATTTAACAATCCCTACAGCCTGACTGCTCTAGTTGCAGTGCTGTGCCCAAGCTCCTGCTGGCACCAGCACACACACACTATTATAAGAGGAGAATTTCAAGCTGTTCTTGCCTCCCTGGAGAGTGCTCGCACTGCTAATCACTGCGACATAACCACCTGTTGCACATATGAGCATCCCACACGACTGCTTTTAACATTTACACACTCAGAATCAGATCAACAAGTGTTCCACAGGGCATGTCAGGATGATAAAAATATGTATATTTGATGGTGATGCTCACATTCTAAACCTTCTGACAGACTGAAGAGCCAGATCTAGCTCGGACCTGCTACATACTTGGGAAAACTTATTCAGAATCAGAATCAGAAAACTTAATTGATCCCGGAGGAAATTGCTACATATACAGTCTAGCCAGGCTCATTTAAAGGTTAATGTAAATCGCATGTAAACATGTGAGGAAAAAAAAAAAACATTAAAGTGATACATTCGTCAACAAAAACAAAAAATAGTAATAACGATAGAACCATTTAACCATGCAGAGAACCATTTGAACATTCTAATAGTTATCTCAGTTGTCATGGTAGATACATGGTATTTACCATGATACACGTGTATATTATATTTCCTCGTATATTTCCAAGTTGCTTTGGATAAAAGCGTCTGCCAAATGAATGTAGTGTAATATAATATATCACCATAGTCTGTGCTAATTCATTGTTACACTGCTTAAACCACTCATTTAAACCCCAGCTCATAGTCATCAGCATGCCATTCTAAAGCCAATTTTAAACCAGCAAGCTGAACCATTCTTAAGCATTTGTAAATGTGTATTGTGCACCCCTCGGTGGCAATATTCCAGTGTTTAGTTTGCATGTTATATGACTATTTAGGGCTTGGCAAAATAGTCAAAAATATTATCCTGCTAGCGATTTTGACATTGGCCAACACTGATAATTCTCACACTAAATTAAGTGTAAAGGCTTATTTATATTGTAGTGATTATTATCAGGCTTGCTGATCTCTTCAGTAGTCCACTCCCTCCTCTTCCACTTCAGGACTCCAGCAGGGACTTATGTATGCGTTGTTGGTGTAAGCAATGTAATTCTTTAAGAATTTAGATTCACATAGTATCTAATATAGGATATGTATTGGTTTAAATCATACTATTGTACAATAAAAACAGTCACAGATAAACATTCTGTTCTAATTCTCCAGGACTCTTATTTTGAAGTGCAGCAGAGACAACAAGTAATCCATAAGAGCATTTTGACAAAATGAATGACAAATTGTGCACTATAAATTAACTAGAGCACTATTAGAGGTACTGATGGAATTTCACAAATCCAAACAATGGCTCGAGGCATGGAGGAGAAATCTGGAACCAAACCTGTGTTCTCCTTACCAGCTCACAAAAAAAGCAACTGCTTTTTTTTAAACAAACTTTTTTTTTTACTACTTTCTTTTTTGTTTGCATTTAATGTTAACTTTGCACCACCGTGGCAGTGAACACGGCATCATACATATTACCATCGCTTGTAAATATCTGAAATGATTTTTATTTCCAGATCAGTTTTCACTACATGTAGGTTGTCTTTAAATAATTTACAATAAATATGTTCTAATTTATGTGTTTCTGTCTTCTGCCGCAGAACATGAAAGATGAAGAGATGAACACTATCGTAATCATGAACCTGGTGAGTGCTAATGCAGCAGAGCTATGATTCGCTTTTGGCTTTTTCTGCATCAAAAGCAGCTTAGGAATTGGCATCACCCTAAAAAAGAGAAGTGTAACAGTTTCATCATATCAAGGTTTAAAAAAGCCTCAATAGCCTCAGTGTCGGCCTCTTTACCTTCACAACCTGCCGGGCCAAAATGTCAACATGGCACAGCACATTACACACAAGCATTGAAAGCTAGAAACAATAAAGAACAAATTATGTAAAATGAAAAATTATGCAAATGCCCCAGATATTATTCACGGACAAATGCACAGAGAAATTTCCATCCAGTATAATTAATGGCAGAGGGTGGCAGATTTGAAATAATGTGATGAAATGATGAACTGGTTAGATTTCTCATTTCCAGGATGTCACACTTTGTTTCCTGCATGTTTTGTCCTCGCTCGCCTTGTCCTTGTGTACTACCATCTGCACTACATAGTGATTAGATTTTTCTATAGACATGAAGACTGTGGTCCACAGTCACATACACTGTGTCTCCAGAACCCTATTTCTAATCATTACGTTAATCCATTGCTGATCAGGTGTTCAGGCCACACACAGCTTTCATAATTTCCACTAATAAGAACTGTCTCTAAAATGAGTTGAGATGGTCACTATACCAAATTCCAAGCATCAGCTACAGGGGTGTAAAGCCCCCAGTATTAGAAGGTGGAGCAGTAAAACTCAAGTTTCACCCAATAAAATGAATTGGAGTGGCATTTGTGGTCCAGCACTGATCCTTAAACATCAGTACAATTAATTGTGGCTGATTGCAATCAAACCCTCATGTCTTCCCAAATTAGCAGAGGGTGGGGGGGCACCCTTTTAATACTCTTGATTTCTGAAGAACCAATGGATAAGCAGATGTATACAAACTTTTGAACATTTAGTGTATTCATGCATTGTTTTATACATTTTGCAGGAGTGGAAGGATCATCGGTTGTCCTGGGATCCAAAACAGCATGAGGGGATTGACGTAATGCGAATACCTGCTGGAAAAGTGTGGCTTCCAGACATTGTCCTTATCAACAAGTGAGTCGATAAATGTAGATAAAGGCAGATTTTAAAAAAAGAAGTTAGATTTAAAGAGGAAAAAAGAAAACATTGCATTATGTGTCTGTACACTTTTATTAAGATGCTTTTATTAAGAGTGACTGGTGATGTAAATGCAGGTGAATGCGTCATTAGGAGTCTTTCCGAAGGACTTGGTGTTGCGTGGTGTGCTTGACCAGTCTGATAGCAGAATCTGATTCTAGTCCATTTCTGTTATTTATTTATTTATTGATTGGAATCAAGAAATGTTTACACGGTGTAAAGCTGGTGTTTCAGATAGTGTGTATCTATCTGTTCTGTTTATCTATCTATCCATATACGTATTCGCGGGGATAACATTCAAAGGGCACCTGCAAATTATGAGTAACCGCGAATTTGTGATGTGGTAAAATAAAAAGCCTAAAAATGCCCATTTTTTATAGTTTAAACCCTAAATATGCTCCCAAAACAAATGCTCCCAAAACACTTACATTTCATTTTAAACTCAGCTTAATACATTACCCTTAAAAAATGAAAAGGTAAACACATATACAGTGCACACTGAACTGTCTCCCGCAGTTTATTCATGCAAGTGTGTTTTCTTTGGTATAAGCAGAGTAAATACTGTAATAATTTAATTTAATTATCAAAAAGCAGACACTGGACAGTGACTGAGCTCCGCAGCTTCTTTTTAAAGTTCTTTTTATTAAAGTTCAGTTAAGTTGCTGTGAGGCCACAACTCACGGCGCTCAACCTTGAACCAGCACTAAACACGCTCACCTCTCTCACTCGCTCATCGGCCACGCCCACACTCACACCATGCATGCACACGCTCTTAAACTTTTTCTGGCGCTTAGGCTCATTGCCAGAAGCCATAGAAGGTGTGTTTGGCATCTTAGAGCTTTAAGAACAAAAAAAATTAAAAACACAAACACAAGGTCAGCAGCCAATATACGGTTGCTTTGTGTTCTCTCTACTGTACTAAACAATTTATACAGTTATATTTTATAAGGAAAATTATATATATATTTTTTTTTTAAATATATTTTTCGTAATAATTTAGCACTAAAATGCGTAAAAATTATATATTGCCACGAAAAAAGCAAAGAAAAATGCAGAGGATATTTGCAGTTTCTGAGAATTTGCGGGGGTTTCCGCTAACAATTATTAATTCGGTTCTAAGAAAAAAAATCTGTGAACGGCTGAAGCCACAAATTCACGGGTGTTTGTTGTATATAACTTATAGGAATAATTTTTCAATAGATTTTCATTTTGAATGTCTATTCTGTTTTTCCTTTACATCTCTCCTTCTCACACACCACACACACACACACACACACACACTCACTCACACTCTCTCTCTCTCTCACTCTCTCTCTCTCTCTCTCTCTCACACACACACACAGTGTTACTTAAAGTAGGCAGACTCTTATTAACTGGGCTGTAAATTTGTTCATCTCAGCATTATAGCCAATTAAACAGCAGGGCTTTCCAATATCAGCTGTATTGGCCGCCTTAGAATCCACTCAACATCTCCCACGCCGCCCAAAGAGATGAAACAGCAGCAGAGAGAGTTTTCTCTCTCCTCTCAGCTTCTGTGATTAATGCTGCCTCCTGGACTGCTGTTATCTCTTTTAAGGAGGAGGACCATTACCTCCAAACATGATAAGAGCTGCACAGTGTCTACTAGATTACAGATAAATGCATGGATAGCTGTTCCACTTGCTGTTGCTGAGTTACATTCGAACTCCTGGAGAAAAGTTTTATGCTTAATAATGAGAAAATGTGGGTATGTCATCATATTATGCTATCCTAAAGATGTTCTGAACTCCAACATTCAGGCACCTGGTCCCAGAGTTCTCATTTAACCTTCAACATGCACGGACAATATAAATGCATTTCTGTAATATAATGTTTCTCAACCCCAGTAGTCCTGCACTGCACAACTTGGACTCTACAGATCAGATATGTCCCATCAGCTAAATATCAGCAATATTAAACCCTTAGTGAGTTGAGTCAGGTATATTAGAACAGAGATGAATATCTGCAGTACAGGGACACTTCAGGACTGGACTGCAGCACTTGTGTGGAATAGTGCTGTCGGACATAATTGTTCACGTTTAACTTCCTCTTCCAAATAATCTTATTGTCACTCATTTAAACAAATCAATCACATTCAAATCACCAGCCTAATATATTTGGTTGGACGTCCTCGTGCCACCGATACAGGTTTGACCTCTGGAGATGTACTGTGGTATCAGGCACCAAGACATTAGCAGCAGATTCTTTCTGTATGTTGTCCTGTATGTTGTGATGTGGGTAGTCTAAGGATTAGATATGTTTGTCTAGCAAATCCCACAGATGCTCAATCAGACTGATATCTGGGGAATCTGGAAGCCAAACACTGTCAAGATCCTCAGATCATTCCTGAACAATATTTGCAGAGCCATATCATAGTCAGAGTTAGCCTTTGTAGCAGTTTGTGCTACAGTAACATTTCAGGGATCAGTCCAGAAGGACTAGCCTGCACTCCCCACATGCATCAGTGAGCCTTGGGCGTCCTGTCCTTTTTCTGGACTATGTTTGCTAGGTACTAACCACTGCATGCTCTATAAACACCACAAGACCTACTATTTTGGAGATGCTTGGATCCAGTCATTTAGCCATCACAAATTATTTGAGTGAACATTTGTGGCCTGATGTATTCCACTTCTTGACAGGTGCCATTGTAACATGATTAATCAATGTCATTCACTTCACCTGTCAGTGGTTTTAATGTTGACATGCTCACATCTACATCTAGCCAATGAGCTTCTGTGTCTGTTAGGTCTCGGAACAAAATCCAAGCACAATACTAGTTGGACAGAGATAAAACTTTTGTTGCTTTGGTTCTGTGCTCCAGCAAAGCAGATTTGAAATGAAGCGATCAATGTACGTTTATTGGCATAGTTCAGCGAAAATCAAGTTTTTCCACTAATCACACAAATTGGCTTCATTTCAGTCGAGTTATAAGCACTTGGACAAATGGCTGCTTTGTTGTTGTTCATCTGAGTTGTTGAAACAATAGTTCATACACAGGAGAGCTAACAGATCTAGAGCTGTGTTCAGAAAGTGTCAATGCTGGTAAAGGAAGCCGCCATGAGGCTGAAAAATTGGAACAAATCCGTTTCAGAGCCCAAACCTGAGAGCAGAAGCAGTGCTTCTACGGGGCCAAAAATGGAGTTTGAACATTTAAGGATTTCAACTTAGTGATGTGCGATTCTGGGCCTGTTTCTGCAGATCAAGAAAAATAATTTTCAGTCCTTTGTTTCTTTCTCCGCTCTGCTTACTCCACGGTCATAGAGACGGTATAAAGATACTTTATCCATTATTTATATTTATATATTTGCTTTATGCTCCTATCCAGATTGACTTAAAATGTATTCATGTAGCATTCAGAGTCTTGCCCAAAGACTTCCCATTGGTGCAGAGTCGGGTGTTTGCCTGAGGAATGGAACGACAGTGCTTTAATGATTCAACTGTCATAGATGTAAACAGCTTGAAATGAGATGTAACAATACACATTAAAGCAGACGTTGTCTTCATGTCTCTATCTAGTTGTTTTTTATAGTAAATAGATCCTTTTTAGCTGTTAACTTCACATTTACAGGTTACATTTACAGGTCTCCAGCATGGCAGTAAATTGTGAAACTGAGAACTTTCCTGGGTGTGGTTCAGACAAAACCTAGAATCCTAATCACTCCACCGTGCAAGAAGCAGGAGCTGCTTCTGCTCATGCTCAGAGTCAGTATTGACCCCCTGCGTCTGCAGAATGATGGTCAGTGTTCCAGTACATAAGCTGTTACTGTTAAAAGGTTCAATATCCACTATGTGCTTCTCAGCATGTTCTGTAACGATGACTCAGCGAAAGAATGTAGCGCTTTTGCTTTTTTCATGCAAATGATGTTTCTGTGGGACAATGATTCATAATGTTGATAGGGAGCGTTAAAGCTAGAGTGAATGTGATTTAATTCTGAATGTAAGTCACATAATTCATTCAAGCTTGTTTAAGTGAATTGCTCAGGAATATGCAACATGTTTTATGTCCCGTATTTATGTTCAGCGCATTAAAAACCGTGGAGGCGTAATAAAGCACACAGCAATTTACTCTGCGTTATTGTGTGTGTGTGTGTGTGTGTGTGTGTGTGTGTGTGTGTGTGTGTGCGCGCGTACAGTAATGATGGTGTGTTCGACGTGGCTCTACACGTTCACGTCCAGGCGTACAGTAACGGCAGAGTGACATGGACTCCTCCTGCCCTCTACCGCAGCTCCTGTGGAGTGAAGGTAGGACATAATTAACTCACTGCAGGTCACACAATTTGAGGACACTTAGTGAATGCACAGTTGAGCATCTTTATTTCATCTATTTTCAGTAACTTAATGTAATAAATTGGCGTCTCCATTTCAGGAAAGCTATCAGCACTTAGACACATGTCTGAGTTGTTAAAACAATAGTGCATGCACAAGAGAGCTAACAGATCTAGAGCTGTGTTCAAAAAGTGTCAATGCTGGTAAAGGAAGCCGTCATGAGGCTGAAAAATTGGAATAAATCAGTTTCAGAGCCCAAACCTGATAGCAGAAGCAGTGCTCCTATGGGGCCTAAAATGGAGTTTGAACATTTAAGGAATTCAATTCAGTGATGTCCAATTCTGGGCTTGTTTCTATACATAGTCCTTTGTTTCTTTTTCTGCTCTTACTCCACTGTCATAGAGACGGTATAAACACACGTTATCCATTCTTTACGTTTATATATTTGGCAGCTGCTCCTATCCAGATCAACATTTATTCATGTAGCATTCAGAGTTAACATATAAAATCCTAACACATGCAGTTTATTCAAGGGGGGAAAAAATCAATCTGAAGGAATCTTTTTCTATGTTTCTACTCGAAATGTTTTCTGTCTTAGAAGTTCTGCTTTAGCATATTCTGCTTCTCCCAATCCAGGTAATTCCACTTACAAATTTAGACTCTTCAGCTCACAAAA
This sequence comes from Brachyalestes nurse, assembly GCA_037974405.1. Lineage (NCBI taxonomy): Eukaryota > Metazoa > Chordata > Actinopteri > Characiformes > Alestidae > Brachyalestes > Brachyalestes nurse. Next base: position 11,223 of record JBBPCY010003560.1, read on the forward strand.
TGTTACACTGCGTCTAAAATGACCTGTTTTGGTGTTCTAATGAAAATTTTAGTTCTGTTAGCATAAAATTTTCGTGAAGGAATATCAACCTTTTTAGTATTGGATCCTCCTGGAGTGCACACACACGCATGCGCACATCCTGAACATTCAAACTTTTCCGCTACTTTCTGAACTTTTTACCTCATATTCTTGCTTTTGTTTGTCCTCGCTCTAGTTTGTCTGTGTTTGATCTGCCGTCTACCAGTCACGTAGGAATAAAAGGGGAGGCATGATTAAAGGATAATCTGAGCGAGGAACTAATGCACGTCATAGGAGGACACACACGCACACACACAGAAGCATATCCATACACCCCCATACTGACACACTCTGTGATGTAGCCACCTTTTCTTACGCTCCTTCATTTTCCAGGTGACGTATTTTCCCTTTGACTGGCAGAACTGTACCATGGTGTTCCACTCGTACACTTACGACTCTTCTGAAGTGGATCTTCAGTACGCTTTGGATGAGAAAGGCAATGAGATACGGGAGATCATCTATGACACGGGCTTCAGTGGTACAAACACACACACCCCGCTCTCTTCCAAGCAGAAACACACAGTGGAGGGTTCCACTTGGAGCTTTTAGCGTAGCAACAGTGTCTGCAGGCATTCATGCCAGCCAGCTAATGTGTTACTCACCAACGTAGTTGCAACAGAACAAGGTTAGATTATTTAAAAAAACCTGAGACATGGAATAGGATACTTATCACTGAATACAGTTGAAGACATACATACACCCCTTAACCTCACCAATTCACTCTGCAGTCCGGTTTTACAGAAATGAGTTTGCACCCTGTATAACTTTTGTAAACAGAAAAAAATACGGCAGGCTGACCAGACCTAAGCCTGTCGCTACAGACTGTATCGTAATACATTGTGCAGTTATGTAATTAATTTATCGTCGCAAGTTGTAAGAGTTTAAGTGAAAATGACAGGAAATTACACCTGCTCAACCACCCGTCCGTCAACACACCTCTTTTTCCTCAGAGAGCGGCGAGTGGCATATCCGTCACCAGCCGTCCAGGAAGAATGTGAAGAAGGAGGACATGTATGAAGACATCACCTTCTACCTCATCATTGAGCGCAAGCCCATGTTCTACGTCTTCAACATCATCCTCCCGTGCATCCTCATCACCATCATCGCCATCTTTAACTTCTATCTGCCGCCTGACGCTGGTGAGGTGCCCACTGAGAGTCTGGATTATTAACTACTCATATGTAGATTTTTTCAAAACACAGATATTAAGTAAGTTAAAATTATTTAGAAAACGCCTTTCACAGACAGAGGTCACAAGGCACTAAACAATACGAAGACAAAACTGTAAAGTGCAAAACAAGCACATAAAAGACACAAGAAACTTCATAAAAAACGTCCATATAAATACAGTCCACATGGACCTCCAAACTGAACACATTTTCACTGTATTCTACTCATCAACATTATTGATTTATTGATATGATCCACTTTCAGTTTGAACAAACAGGTGGACTGTTCTTCCCCTGACTTCCCCCGATGATGGGTCACATTAAAGGGATTATTTTGCCAAATATGCACATATATGTTGTCTAAAGTTCGTATTTTAGGTTTTGCACTGAACTTGCAATGTAAATGTAGCTAACAAGTAATGGAAACTTATACACACCCATTAGCACTGTGTGAAAGTGCTCTAAATTTAGTCTGCAAAAGCAGACTCATTAGTCTGGATTGCTTTGATTTTGGTGATTTAGTGCACATCAGTATATTTTTGTGCCAGTTTTTTTCAGGATTAGAGTATTTTAAGTAGAGTTTCCTGTAAGACTGCATGTCCTATTAGGTTAACTGGTGTTAAATTACATGGACCAGCTAGTGGTAAATCATGGGATAAATCTCTCTTGTGGCCAGTAACTGCGGTGCTACACTTCATTAGATGACCACTAGAATGAGCTTTATTGTATTCATGGTGATTTAGTCCTCTCCATAAATTTCTGTTGCATATAATTAACCAGTTCAACCTCACTGACCTCTGTGATGAAGTCACGCGTTAGAGAACGGCGTGTGTTTGTGTATGTCTGTGCGGTCTGTTTGTAAAGAGAACACTGCATAAATGAAGTGGCTATTGTGTGTTTTGAGTTTGTCTATGGAGGAAGAATTAGGCATGGGGATGTTTCTGAACAGAAAGTGGTAACTTTCTGACAAGTTGGGGAAAATCTGTAGATTAACCAGCTATTCAATTTGACCACCCCTCCCAGGTCCTCTCCCACACGAAGGGTGGGCATCATGACAGTGTGCTGTCAAATTGCATCACAGTACACCTTTCTTAGTGTATCAGAGGCTACTTCTTCTATAACATTAAACATTTACATGTATCATTAGAAGGGCATTTAGACGAATTATAGAAAGTGCATAAACACCAGCCACTTGTCAGTAGTAACGGCATGGTCCACACATTATATTATAGTATTATTGATTTCCTTTTTTGCCATTTTCCTTCTTCAGTATACATCATAGTTGTTATAGCCTTGTTTAAATGTGTCACCGTTATTCTAATGCATGTTGTTCATACAAACTTCAGAAAAAAAATGTTTCCTGAAAATGTTTTGAGAAATGTGTTGGTATAGATTGATCACACTGCCTAATATTTTATGTATCGTTTTGTTATGTGTCATTACCAAAAGCACATTACCAAAACTGCATATCTTCTTGCTTGTATCCACAGGAGAGAAGATGGGTCTGTCCATCAACGTACTGCTGACCCTCACTGTCTTCCTGCTCCTGCTGGCCGATAAAGTTCCAGAAACATCTCTGGGTGTGCCGATCATCGTCAACTACTTGATGTTCACCATGATCCTGGTGACCTTCTCCGTCATCCTCAGTGTGGTGGTGTTAAACCTGCATCACCGCTCACCCAACACGCACCATATGCCTGTGTGGGTGCGCAAGGTCAGCCAGCATTAATTAACCATACAGCATTACTACAACACATACCTGGGGTTTTGCCTGTATGCTTTGACAATTTGTCAGATCAGTAGCTGTCTAGGTCAGTTTCATCACATATGCTTAATATGCATCATGTTTAGTAGCGATGCATGCAGTTTCTACTGTGTATGAGCTAGGCTGGGAGTAGAAGACCTTATATTTGTGCCAAATACAAATATGAGATCATTCCTGCTGCAGACTGGTCCAATCCAGAGATCAGTAGCTTAGTTCATTTAGAAACTGTGCTAAATATGAATCTAGGGTCACTCGTGTTGCTTAGGAAAGATAGAATGTGCCTCAGTAAGTGCCTTTTTATAGTCAATAAGGCTGTCATTCCAGGTGGAATTTATGCTCTAGCTTGTGTGTATGGGTGTATGGGCTGAGCCTTTTCTGCTTAATTCTTTACTTCTGCACTATATAAAGAAGAATGAAACGTTATCTAAGCATTCAGACATATTATCTAGTTCTGTAAAATCAGACTGAGAGCTGTGAGTATACTTGGGAGGTCATAAATAAGTTGATAAATCTGGGAGATTTGATGTTACAATTGGAGCTAATGAAGAGACAGACAAGAACAAGATTTTTTTATGGTTATGGTTATGGTGATTGAGAAGATATGATGACTTTATAGTGATAATTTCTTCTTTCCCCAACACACCTAAAGTACCTTCTTGAGTTTAAAGTACCTTCTTTAAACAATTTCTGCTTTGGTGTTTGCTTCTTCATTTTTGCACTAGAGCGTCAAAGTTAATATATTAATGAAAAATACTACCTTACCCCTCTAGTTGGCGCTGTGCAGCCAAAATCATCATTGTGTACAGTTTTGGTTTCTAACACTGCTTCTTTAATCTGAAAAGGAAAACTGTGGTAAACGTAAAAGAAGTAGACTTCAAACACCAAAAATGTCTTAGAAGTGGGGATACTGGGGCTAAATGTGTACATTTCTATCACTTTAAGGTGATGTAGAGCTGGTGACAAAGATGAAACCATAGCAAAGTATTTGTGAGTGGTTAGAAGATTTGATTTAAGTGTTGCTTTGAGTAAATGAGATGCTGTCGTTGCAGTAAGTTTCATGACATCAGCCACATTTCCAGGTTCATGACTTCCCTGTGAAATCAGGGATTTAGAAAAAGCCTCCATTCAGCACTTTATATCAGTGTGCTTCAAACAGAGTGACAACGTTCACATAAGAGCAAAAACGGACAAGAAAAAAGGCACTAGAAATGGAGAAAGAGTTGGTTTAGCAAGTCAAGAGCCAAAGTGAATTAAACGGGAGCTCTCCAAACAACTCGCTGGCTGTGTTATGTCATTAACCTCTATCAGTGGCGCAGGCCTCCACATTATTGAAAGTCCATTAGAGCAGGGGTGGGTGACTTTTCTCTGCTGGACCACCACGGCTCCTCCACCACCAACAACAGTGAGAGAGACGGGCCTGCACACAAATTACCATCTTATAATGGAACTGGAAGCTCCACAGAATGCAGGATGTTGGGGGAAAATAAAAACAAGCAGGGAGTGGAAGAAATAAGGAAAATAACAAGGGAGGAAAAGTGCATGTGCAAGTGTGAGTGTGACATTTGTAGAGGATCAAATACAGACATCCTACATACTGACTTTGTGGCTTTCTTTCCAGTACAGTTCACACATAGTCTGTCAACTATTTTTTTCTACATCAGATTTAGTAAACTGAGGGTCACTGCTTAAAAGAGGCCAAATAGGAAAAGCGGAACTTTTATATCTGCTATATAGCTGTTGCTGTATATACCATCTCTGATCTAGGGCTGTGCGATATGGACAAAACCTATTACGATTTTTTTGAACAAAATTGTGATTTCGATTTTAATCAGGATTTTGCCACACACAGACATGTTTTATAGTGTGAATATGAAACATTTTTCCCCAAAGGAAAACAAATAGATCTTTA
>JBBPCY010003571.1:0-16143 GCA_037974405.1 Brachyalestes nurse
CTCTAATAAACTAGTTACTATCCTACACGCCGATTCACTTCCACTTGCGCTGACGTGACGAATGTTTAGGCAGCTCAAAATCCCGGACAATTCTAAAACCCCAGCCGGGTTTTAGAGGTCTCCAGGTCTCAAAAAGAGGATGCGTTCGGGGAAAAGGGGACGTCTGGTCACCCTAGGTTAGGATTAGGGCTTTCCCTGTCTCACGGCATTTCAACCTGTTTTAACACTTTAAGCGCCAGGGTTTTTTTAAAGAAATACTGTGCCTTATTTTTAAAAGCTCATACAAACATTTACTTTTTTGATGTCTGCCGTGTGGGGAGGAAAGGTGGGGGTGTTAGTGCATTATACAGAGATCAATTACAATGCGAGCAGTTGTCACTGGGTGAATTTTGTTCTTTTAAATGTCTCTGTATTGTCACAAAATGCTCACTGATAATTATGCCTTTAATTTTCTACAGTACAATACAGGATTTTCTATTTTGAATTTTCTAAAATGTTGTCAATGATTTCCACTTATTTGAACTATTTTATCATAACGGGAGATTTTAATATCCATATTGACATTCTTAACAATAGGACAGCCAAAGATATTACAACCTTTGAATTCACACAGCATGAAGAAAAAACACCACAAGAAGAAAAAACAAACTTAATCCCTCTGGGCCGCGATTGCCACTTCAAGGCCCTTAACCAAAATAAATCAAGAAAAAACTCAAACCCCCTTGGCTGGCATTGCCACTGTCCCTTGTGCAATCTGACACATGGTTCCAAACACGATGCGGTTTCTTTGTCCCTTCGTTCTAGTACACTACGGGTTCCTCTCAGCATCTTGTAGCAGCATCCATCCAACCCGCCAGCCGCAACACTCCACTGGGCCTCCTCCCAGGCATCCTCCCCTCGTATGACCCGATCAAGCTTCTAGGGAACACAAACGCACAGAAACCTCAGCCCAACCATCTCCCCCCTCAATCCAAGACTGGCTAACACACACACCCGGTAGCTCCCTGTTTGTTTCTGTGCTGGTTCCCTCACTTTGTCGGCCTCCTTGATGCTACTCCAGCCCTCGAATCTTGCTCTGGTAGTCAGCAGCGGGGTACCTACCAGAGAACACAAAAGAGATGCCATCCACTGCGACTTGGCTTGCCCTTCCCGACCTCGGCCTCAACTCAAACTCTGGTACCTACCTCGAGTCCACTCGCACAACTCACTCAGGGGAAGGCAGCAGCACACAGTCACGTAAAGAAGACTTCATCACCAGCCTCCACCTCGGGGATCCACCTGTTCGCTTCCGTCCTCACCTACTTCTAACGCTGGTGGAACTACAGGAGCCCTAGCATCTCTCCTATCCTAGGAACTGGGGCTCCCCCATATACCTGGCCATCCTCGCAGAGAGGACAGGGCCGGCCGAGGGCCAACCCTAGCCCCCTGTCGTTCATCCCCCGCCTCCGGTACCACCACTGTCCATCCCACCAGACACAGTCACATGTGTCAGTGATGAATGGTCTTTAGGGGGCTCTCCTGGTTCTCGGGCCGAATCTGAAACACCGGGATCCTGGGATCCTGCTAATTCACCACCACCTATGGCCTGGCCTGCCAAATGATGTCACCTTACCTCCAGCCCGTCGGTGGAAGTTCCACAGCAGGACCTGTTCACCCAGTATGAGCATCCATTCACACTGACCTTGAGGCCGATATTGCGGGTCGACCTTGAGGCCGATATTGCGGGTCCACCTCTCGCCGCTGCTGTTGGCCTGTCTCTACCACTTCATGAGCCCACCACAGGCACCAGCAATGTCTTTTGACCCATTCTTCTTCTGGCCTTATGTTGTCTTCAATACTTTCCCCCCACTGCTGGTTTACCGGCAGGCAAGGCTGCCGTCCAAACAAGACCTAGAATGGTGACAGGCCGGTACTACTGTGGGGGAGCAGTTGTACACCTGAACCAACTCAGGCAGACGCGTCCTCCAGTGGCTCTGCTCCCCAATAGGCAGCTTATTCAGCAGTCTCAACACTGTCTGATTGCAATGTTCACATGCTTCATTCCCCTGGGGTCGATGGTACACCAATACATCTCACACAACTCCCGGAGCACTTCGGACCCGAACACCGGGCCTTGATCTGATAACAGCTTCTCTGGGCAGCCATACGTCCTTGTCAAATCACTGTCTCAGCCATCTGGTCCCTGGTGGGCACTGCGAACACAAAGCTGGAAAACAAGTCAACAGCAGTCAATAGATAGGGATATGGGTCTTCTGGCCAACCCAGCGACAGGAAATCCACTGCCAGTACGTCCCATGGGTAGGACATTGCAACTGTCCCCAAGGGGATAGACTCACATCACCCAGGGCACCCCACCAGGCACTCTCTGCAGTCCCGTTGCCACTGCTCGATGTCATGCCACATTCCTGGCCAGTATACTCACTCCTTCAATCTTCAACCATGCATCGATCATGGATATGCCCCAGAGCTTTGTGATAATCAGCCCAAATACTTTTTCTTTCTTGAGGGGGAACCACAACTTGCCACCGCTCTTCCCCTACAAGCCACAAGCGGTGACAGAGCACCCCTTGCTTCACCTGAAGGTCTTTTCACTCCCCTCACAAGCACCGACCTGTGCCTTCTCTTCCAGGATTGGCTGGGCCCCAGAGTCCACTCATTCTCTCACCCGAAACACCTCGGGATCTTGACCCTGCCGTTCAGCCCATTCATAATTCGTCTGGATCTGACTTACCACCGCCATCCCTGCTTGCTGGGACAGCGCGTTCGCATTCTGGTGCTCTTTACCGGGCTTGTGGTGAAATTCAAAGTCAAACACAGCCAGCTGACCACTGCCCCAAGATTGGCAGTCTTCAAGTGCAGCAGGGGATGCTGATCTGTGAAGATCACAAGTTGGGCCCCCCACAAATAATCTTTAAACTTTTCCACCACCGCCCACTTGAGAGCGAATAGCTCTAGCTTGAATGCACTGTAATTCTGGTCATTCCTTCTCAGCCTTCCATTCTACTCGCAATGACTTTTTCTTGGCCTCCCTGGAGCTGAGTCAGCACAGGAAACTCGCATCCATATACAGGCAGAAGGGCAGGGTGTAATCCGCATAAGCCAACACCAGGGCTTGAACCAGGACTTGCTTCAGTTCCTCAAATGCCTGCTGGCATTCACTTGGCCAGTCCACCTTCTGGCAGTAGGTCGCACTCACCCCCCGCAACAACCCATGGAGTGGCACGGCCTTGTGGGCAAACTTGTGGATAAACTGCCTGTAATAGCCAACAAACCCCAGAAAGGACATGGAGGTAAATAAGTAGATAATCATGAATTTTCTCACCTAAACATCTCTACATCAGCCTCTGGAAGGTGGCAGGGGCGTTACACAAACCATACGGCATACGTTCAAACTGGTATAGGCCTAGGGCGGGTGGCAAAAGCGGTCTTCTCCTTGTCTTCTGGGTGAACCTCCACCTGCCAGGGTCGAGTACCAGGCCGCTCTCTTCGACCACGTGAGTGACTCTTCAATATGTGAAAGGGGGAATGCATCTTTATGGGTCACTGCATTCAGCTTCCAATAGTCCACACAGAACATCCACGTCCCATCCTTCTTTACCAGGACTACTGGGGCTGCCCAGGGGCTCGAGCTTTCCTTGACCACACCTTCCTCTAACATGGACTTCAGGAGGCCCTTCAGCTCAGGGGGACCGGCCGATAATGTTCACGAATAGGTAACAGTGCCCGTGGGTATATCCCGGGTGAACACCCCCCCCCCCACCAGGCCAACAGCCCCTTCAGTTGCTCCACATCATCTTGGGTCAAACCCCTTCGCTTTCTCTGCCAGCACATCCAGTTGCTCAGGAGGGGCCCCTACAACAGGTCTCACTTTCACCTCTACCACTCCTCTCGGCGGGCGGTGCTGCACCAACTCGTGGGGGGGCTGGACACTGTCTGGGTCGATCCTCATGACACTTGCCAGGGGGCACAGAACCAGGAGTTCTACAGGATAAAGGTGCAAATTACAGACTTTGAGGGGTATCTTCCCCCCTTCACATGGGCCACCGCTTAACCCACACACCACTCTTGCTTGGCCAGTCTTCCACCAGGACCTGGTCACCTTCGCACAGCAACCCGCCTGGTACATCAGCCCATACAATTTCTTCACTCATGGGTCACAGCAACTTCAGTTGTTCCCTCCAGTGGTGCACCACCCATTCAACTGGGGCCCCCGGAGCCTAACATTTCTTTGTCGGAAAGGTCTGCCAGGTGGGTACATAGGCCCTCTCTGTTCACTCTGCAAATCGGCCAGCCACATCTCCCGCAACCCCTTCATCTGTTCACGCACTTCCTGATGGATTTCCTCTCTCCATAAGGGTGTAGGACTGACCCCGGTGATTTCATGGATCGAGGCGCCATCGTGTGGTGAGCATCCACTCTGCAGGCCCCTCTTGCCCAAGGACTTCCCCCTTCACTTCCTTGGCTTCCTTGCAGGCCTCCACAAACATGAGCTGAATCATTCTCTGAATCAGCTTCTGCACCTCGCTCTTTTTGGGGCCACTGGACAGACCAACCAGCAATTGGCTCCTCAAGGTCACATCATTATCTTCCCTTTCCTTCACTGGCTCTTTCTGCCAACACCTAAAATGACACTCCCAGAGACGGAGGATGAACGACCCCACCATTTCCCCGGGCTGTTGTTTACATGTATAGAAATCGGCCCTCAACCTTGCCAATCCTACCTCCTCTCCATATAACCCTTACAAAAAGGTCAGAAATGTACCTGCTGTGTCCCTCTGTTCTTCCCTAAGCAGCTTGACTTCTCTCCTAGCATCCCCTGCTAAAGCACTCAAAACAAAGTCGACCTGCTGTATGGGTTTAAGGGTCTGTGTGCGGATGCCAATCTTGATGTTCCATTTCCATTCCTTAAATTCGGCTTTCGCGGACCCATCGAACATGGCCACCCATGCGCCGCCCAGAAACCAGGGAAACCATCCCGAGAGACCATGCCTCTGTTGCTCGACTCTTGTTCATTGCGAAGCCAAGAGAGATCTCTGCCGACTACACCAAATTTTAACTGTGGTGACCCGGGGTAAAAGGCCCAAACAGTATTTATTTTGGTTACTCTTAAGTTTGTTTTTACCCCTCAAGAATCTCTCTGGCACTACACAATGAACAGAGTCGACAATCTCAGAGCTGATATTTAACGCTCCTTTATTAGGCAGGTTCTGATTCTTACACACACATGGTTTCTCCCCCGGTTTCCACCTCCCACCCAAACACCCAAGGAGAGACACAGCAGAGTTCCCGAACACAGCACTTCACACTCGAATCCACAGCAAATTGTTCTAAATACACTGCACACACTCCCAGTAAAGCACAGCATTCAATAAGGTTTCTCTGGAAAGTCTGCATATTGATGGAATTTAGGGGGAACTGACTTGAGATTTGCATAATGTGCATGATTTCAGCAAACTGTCCTCAAGGTATGTTTCTTGTATAGATCATAGCTGAAGCAGGGTCTGGCAGTTGTAGACATGTTTACCAGATGTTCTGACACACATGAGAGTGAAGGTTTGGTGTAAAAATCAACTGAAAGCTACACTTGTGCCCCAAAATGTTGGGCCCAGAGAGGCTGCTGTGCACTGCCATCCTCAAGCAACATTATAAAATAAATTCTATTATACAGCCTACATTAATAAAACGTGCGCCAGCAAGCACATTAGAAGTTGTGCTTTGGGTCAGCAATAATTTGCACTTTATGTTTCAAAATGCTGCGCTGGTGAAGGGCTCTCTCCACACTGAGTCATAACCAATGCCTGGAGTTTTAAAGCCATTAATGCAAGAGCTGACCTATATATCTCCCTGTTTTGTCCTGATCTCTGCACTCTCCACAGTGAGCCATCACACTTCTGATTAAACATTCAGATACAGTCACCATTTCTAGCATACAGTTCAGATGGATGTGACCGCTTCAGAGGCAACATGCCATGTACTGCAAGCTTATGTTAGCTGATGGGGAAAAAGTAGTTATACCTGTCAAAGTATTAATAAGTAGATTGAGATATTGAGGTTGTTTTCAATCTCGAATGGACAAATAGAAATGGTCCAAAAAAGACTTTATCATGAAACTGATGTTATTACATTGACATATATTGCAAGCTGAATGATGTTTTTCTTTCTGCTTTAAAGTTTTTGTTCTCACCATGATATGTAAAATATCCCCTCGTCTTCAAGTCTGAGAAATAATCAGTGACTTTTAAGGATGACATGATCTATGAATGACAGTGAACACAGGGTCTTTTTGCAAGCTATGCTCTAGATTTCCTCAAAGCTGAATGATGTTGACTCACGAGCAACATGCCTGACCCAGGCCTTATGTCTAAAAACATCCTGAATAGCTCTGGAAGTGAACGTTACACGTACACATCAGCTAAGCGTCTGGGACATGTACAGCTGTGTTTTCTGTCGCTTTCTAAAAGCTCTGCTATACTCCCTGACCTTTCCAGGAGGAACCTGGTTAAACATCCCAGAGGATCGTAGTACAGCCTTCTGTCTGATGCCTGCTGCATGCTGAGAAGCCATAACTGTGGATTTTGCATAACATTAAGGCGTGTCCTGGAAAAAATGTTTTAACAGTATTTTTATCATGCAGCTATAAGCAACTCGCATTACAACAGGGGCCACTCACACAATGTGAAGATAGAAAAACAGAGATTTTTTTGTAGAAATTGATGTAACATTGTGCATTGGCTTTTTTGCTGTTGCTCGTGGCCTGCTCATTAGAGAGATGCCCCTATGATTGGAATGCCATGGGTTTGAATCCCAGGACTACCAATGGCACCACTAAGGTACCCTTGAGCAGGATATCAGCCCCACACACTACTTCCCGGGCTCTGCATTGCTGCCCACGGCTCCACTCGACAAGAATAGGTTAAATGCAAGGAACAATTTCACACTATCTACACCACAGCACAACACACAGTGTGAACAAAGAGTTATCATTAATACTTTCCTCTAGTTCTCACACTGTCCTGAAACTTAAATGTATCCTCATATTGTGAGTTGCTTTAGATAAAAGCGTCTGCCAAATGCTTGTAATGTAATGTAACGTGTGGTCATGTGGTGACAAAAATGGCCATTTTATATGTAGTGAATATCTTAGTATGATGTTTATTAGCAGTATAAAGTAGCAATGTTACATCTTAATTGACGATGCCACAGCCATCCATGTCCAGAGGGAGAGAAGAAGAGCATAACTGGCCTTTTTTCTAGGTGGGTAGGTCTTAAGTCAAGACTTGAACCATTTTTGTCGATACTTTATAGCAGTGACAGTTGATGAACACAGATCCTCTTAAAATCTGCTTGCTGTTGTGCTTCCAAGCTTGTTGCTACCATGACACCTAAGAGCTCACGTTTTCTTATTGTGAGATGAGCCTGTGATTATGAGCTCTGCAGAGATAGATTATAGTATATCTGGTGGTTTATAATCCTGGGTTTCACTGGGCTACTGTGGGCTCCACAGTGTCAGGCCCGCATGTGTAACTGGAGTGCATTTACAACTAAATAAGCTTCTGCACTAGTCTACTGTAATTGCCACTCAGAATCAGTGTACTGTGTTCTGTCCCTTGCATCCTTCATTGCAGCAAAGCAGGTCACTCACTCCATCTAATTACGTCAGCAGCAGCTGTATATAGAGTCCATGAAAGCCTTCATAGGCGTCAGGCTCCTTAGTCAGCTGATGTTAACCATTTGTAAGAAGGTTAAGAGAGTATTCATGAGAGTTTCCATTTAGGAGATGACCTCATGTTGGTCAAAGCTGGGTAAAGTGCATATTACAGAATCTTGCTGGAGCACACTTTTGTAAGCTGTTCCTAAGTCAATATATTGCCAAGCCAATTCTTATGACGGAGGAGGAGATACAAGTGGGTGAATAATTTCCAGTGCAGCTGATGAATATCCCTGAATATCCTTTTCAGCCAGATGCCTCACTCATTGTGCCACTGGCTGATTAAAGATGTACGCTCTGCTCTGTTATCAGCAGTGTTAGAATGCCCTGATGGCTAGAGAAGCCAGCCACTCACACATCACTGTTATTCTCCAAATGCAATTACTTTACATCCTGTGTGAGCAACACAAACAGCACACAGCAAACACAGGACATCAATACAGCCGTAGTGACCAGTTGGCTCCCTCAGATCCCCCTGTTTGGCTAATGACAGATAAGAGAACTGCTGGCCAGATGACCCGTCTCCAATGGAGAGAGAAAGCCAGCCCCTGTGGGAACATCATGGTCCCCTCTGGCAGTTCCCTCCAGTGACTCACACCCATACGCTGACTGTGCCGCTGTGAACACACCTGCTGCCTTTCTCACCTGGCCATCTCACCGTTGCCCTTTTTAAAGAAAACTTTAAAAACCAAAGAGACAAAATGTTTGTTTTTTAAATATCACAGTGAATAAATTATGTTATCTAGGCTTACAGTACTTGAAGTACTTAATGAAGTGGCTTTCTCATTCCTCACAGCACCCTCAAGGTCCCAGCAGTCCTAGCAGCTTGCCAGCAGTCGAGATGTTGCCCTCCCGTCCTCCCCTTTAGGGTCCAGTTCTAGGTGTAGGTGGTTCCTTAGCGTCTGCATCTCACCATGTTTAAGTTTGCAAGTATGACCCGAAAGTTGTGCACTGTTGTATTTATCTTGCAGCAGCCTGTATATGTTCCTGATTTTCGCTCATGATCCCTGTGTTCACTGTCTAACATTCAAAGTTTGCCTCTTTTATTTGTTATCCAGTTTTTGCCTCAGTTAGCTCCCACACTTTGTTTTGCTGTGTTTTCCCACTTATATTTTACCTTGGGCACACAATGACAATGCTAGAGTAGCCCTTAAGTAAGATATTAACTTCTGAAATGCTGCTAGTTTCACAGAGCAGACATTAGTTTTAATAAGTCTTATTTATGTATGTTACAACAGAATGTCACATATTTCAATATTTTTTATGTAGAAAAATCAACTTAATTAATAATATTCATTTAACAGTGTGTTGAGAAAAAGCACAGTGAGTACATAGGTCACCTCTGTACACAGTATATAGTATAAACCACTCTATCAGACCAATTGTCAAAAAGCACAAAGTACAGGTAAAATTCAGGAGGCTGCTGCTACTGCTTCTTCCTATCCAATATACTTGTGTAAAGTATGTCATACAAAGTCAGAAATCATGTAAGCAAGGCTATTTAAAATCCCTAACAACTTGACTTGGCTTTGAGCAAGTGTGCAATAATTAAGGCATACCTACAGTAGCAAGATGCCCATTAGCTTCCATTGCTTGGGTATTATCTTACAATTTCAGATGCTAAATATGTCTTTGCTAATTGATTGCATGTGGATTAAAAGGAAAGATATTTTCTTTATTTGCATTTCTGATGTAATGAAGAGGAAAAACACCACCAGCACTTTTTGCTGCAGTTTAAGCAACATGTTTCACAGCACTCATCTGACCACTGGCAGCTGCCTTTGTGTGGTACATGGATTTGGGCAGAGTGGAAATAAAAGGTCCCAAAAAGAATAAGTCCATTAGAAAGAGGAGTCTGCCATGCTCAGTCACAGCTGAGGTATTAGCAGCTGAGGAAGAGGAAGGTGAGAGTGGGGGTGGGGGACAGTGGTCAGAGGAGAAAGACACAGAGAAGGGCCCCTCTCTGTCGTGCATGTGGGAGGATATTAATTATTAAAACATTTCAACTCTGTCCTCCTCCCTCCGGATGTAGGAAGTCACAGAGAGGGTGAGAGAGAGAGAGAGAGAGAGAGATAGAGAGAAATGGGTTGGCTCACTCAGAGATAAAAATGTTCCGGTAACAAGAGGAACTTTGATGAACTGCAGAATCCGTCCCTAAGTCAGGACTGTAATTTTCTTCTTTTTTGGATGAACCACAGTGTACTGTGGTTAGGTTTGACAGCTCAGTACAAAAAGGCTAAAAATGGTATATACATTAATTAAATATGTAAATTACAACAAATTAAAAAAATTACAGATGACCTTGAAGTTTTACTATAATACTCAAATGTTATATATATGTATATAATTGTTATTATATTATAGGTTATTTCATTATATCTAATGCAATAACATACATAAAGTAATGATTTTATGTTTTTGTTTTCCAAATTTCTTACTTATGTAACTTTTAATTATCATTCAGTTACTGGTTTGGCTCAAACAGTGTTTCAGTAAGTTAAATTTATGGTGCTGGTGAAACATTTTAAGCATTTTAGGGAGTTCCTTGCTCCTGTTTTGTCTAGCTCCTGTTTTGTGTACTCATTTTGGAGGGGATGGAAAAGTTCAATTGGCCCCTACAAAGCTTACAAAGCAGCAAATTTCCTGCCTCCAAAAAAGTAAAGAATTCAAAGAATGTAATGTAACACCAATCCATATATGTTCAGAATACCTGCCTGTGTGCGTGTGTGCACATTAAGGCTATTAAGCCTGGGTGGCTCCATGTTTGGTCCACCTGTTTGTGATGGTGGGGAATAAAGCTGAGGGGGCTGAGATGTCCCAGGGCAGAGGCGGTGCAGGCCAGTGGCCGCTGACTCATGCCTGCAGCTGACAGACAGGAGCACGGGGGAAATAGCAGGCCCACTGCCACTGGCACTGCTCAGGAAGGGGAAGTGTTCGTATGCCCACGCACAGAAAACTCCAGAAGGGCTTGATGTGAGTGTGTGTGTTTGTGTGTGTGTATGTGTGTGAATGTGTGTGTGCTTTGTGGAGAGGGGGAGCAGGTGTCTGCCGCTCCACTGTGAGAATTACTCATGAATCAGCCCATTACTGACAAGCTCTTGGATATCCAAAAAGTAGGACAAAGCTCTTCTGAATGAACATAGTCGGACCAGCAGGTAAAAGAGAACATTGAGCTTTTAGAAGAAGCAGGGGTCCAAATCTTATAGTCTATCATTATTTGAACAGGAAATGATTCAGGGTGCCATGCAAAATTCAGTCCAATTGAAATAGATTTGTCATTATTTGGTTAAGTGCATCATTTTACTTGGTAAAAAAAAAGACTGAAAGTGCAACGGAAGTGCTTTTATTTAAAATAAGACAAAGGAGAATAGTGCAGTTTTAGCAGCTTTTTAAAGCTACACACACCTGATACTGATGGGCAATTTGTTCCAGCAGCGAGCTGCGTAGTGACTAAACACCATCTCACAATATTTAATTTTGGCTCTTTTCACCACCACCTGACCAGCTCCTGCAGATCTAAGAAACCTACTGATCTCTGTATAATGCACTAACACCCCCACCTTTCCTCCCCACATGACAGACATCAAAAAAGTTAAAGTTTGGAGGAGCTGTTAGAAACCAAGGCACTGCAGTTGTCATCTAAATAAGTTTCAGTTAAGAACATAAAATCAGCCTTTTGTTTTGTAATTAGATCAGTGGCTTAAAGTGAGTTGTTTTTTAGTGACTGAACATTCAGAGTTGCTAATTTCAAAGTGCAGGAGAGGGCTAATACAGACTGAGACCTGTGATGAATAGTTAATAAGTTAATGTGATTAACCCCACAATCTGACTGCGCTTTGTCAACCCTTTTCCCATTTATTACTGGAATAGGTCCCTGAGAGTGTGTGAGAACACTACTGTTGTGGGGACTTTGCAGATATCAATCCTCACTAATGGTGACAGGATCCTGAAGCTACTTGTGCTGTGTAAGGAGAGCTCTGCCTACAGGAGGGCAGGGTCGTGGGGGATTGGGTACGAGACCCAGAGTGGGTGGCAGAGGTGCACATTGCTTCTTAGGCATAACTTGGGGCCTGGCAGCTGTAGGGAGAATAGCTTTTGCGGAAGATAAATCCTCCAGTTTCTTGGGCAATCCTGGATATGTAGAGAGGGTGGATTGTAGCTGTGGCAAGTCTAGTGACTGGGGAGTTCAAAGGTCTCTTCATAGTAGTTGTTCGATTGCCAGCTTAGCCTCCTGTGGGGAAAAGCCAGAGGCTGCCAGTGATGTAGCCTACTGTCTAGGACCAATGTCAGTTTCAATTAATTGTAACTTAAGTAGCTGTTTGCTACAATATAGTCACACGTTTTGGCATCGTTTACCTATATGCCATCCAGTGTTGTGCCTGAACGCGTTTAATGAACGGCGTTCATTGAACACGTTCCTATTTTTCGTGAATGCTGAACTGAACGAGTTGGTTTACAAATTATATACGCAACTGTGAGTGACGTTCTTCATGCTGTACATTCGCAGGATAGTGAGTGGTAGTTCGGCTCTTTTCAGAGAGCAGGCTCTTGTGGCACGGCTCCCAAAGAAGAGCCGGTCCTTTCGGCTCCCAAACGGCTCTTAGTTTATCATTATCTGTAGCCTCATATTTTAGCCCAACTTGGCAAATGTGAATGCTTTGTGTGTTGATAAAAAGTGAGGATTGGCTCTCACTCGAAGAGAGTTGACTCTTCTGATTCACTACAAAGAATCGACTCTTAGTAGCAGGTGAATACAGTGCTGCAAGTCCGGACGCCTCGGCAGAAATACACGTGGGAAATAAGGTTATAAAAGGAGGATACTGATGTTTAGTACAGCTAAATACTGGATGTTTGAGTTTTAAAGCTGTACATTTTCACTAGTTTGAAAAGGTTTAGAAAAGACAACGGCTGTTAGTTTATTTTTTGTTATGTCCTTTTCTGATCACTTTAAAAGATGTCTGTGTTAATGTTTTCTGAATGAAAATTCCACATACAGTATATCTGCACCTTATTTTTTCCACTTTCACCATGACATGATGCGTTGCTTAAGTGGTAAGATCTATTCTCAAACCCAAAATTGTTTTTTTTTTTTTGGCTACTCAGGCCAGTGTTCAAACAAACAAAACTATACCAGGTAGTAGTACTTCCAGGTCTCCACTGAGGGAGTTTTCTTGCATGCTTTCAAGCATTCTATCTTGCTCACATTATTCTCCATTTATTCACTACATCCCCCTTTAATCTAACTCTTCTTTCCTTACTCTTTTCATTCGCTCCCTCTTGTCTCTTTTACGTGTTTCCATTCCCTCCCTAGTTTAATTTAACTAATTCTTTCTCACTTCATTCCTCATTACTCCTTCTTCACTCTTTGTCATCACTACTTCATCACTTCTTCTTCATTACTCCTTCACTAATTCATCAATCCATCACTTATTCATCACTGCTTCATCACTGATTCTTCATCCTTCCTTCTTCATCCCTGCTTCATCACTGCTTCATTCTGTTTTTGTTTTTGTTTGTTCTTTCTACTTTGTGAACATCTCAATATGAAAAACTCACAGTGTCCTGATCTGTTTGTGTGTTTAGAATGGAACATAGAGGGACAATCAGAGTGAAACGAGGACTACGAAAATGTAAGTACACACACACACACACACACACACACACACACACACACACTTTACTGAAAAAGGAGAGCAGTCTCCCCCAGTCAGATAAAAGACAGTTGAACACAGTGTAAAAGAGTTAACTTAAACAGCTCTTTACCTTCAGCTCATGTTTCTCTTTAAACACTCCGAACCGCTGCTGCCTCTGTTCTCTCACACACTTCACACTTTACTGAGAAAAGGAGAGCAGTCTCCGCCCAGTCCGGTAAAAGACAGTTAACACGATGTAAAGGGTGTAAAGAGTGTAAAAGAGTTAAACAGCTCTTTACTTTCAGCTCCTGTTTCTCTAAACACTCCAGTCCGCTCCTGCTCAACTTCACTCCTTCTTCTTCTTCTTCTTCTTCTTCGGAGTTTACCGGCGGCTTGCATCCGTAAGCGTTGCACTACCGCCACCTTCTGGTTGACTCCCCCTTCATAAGTCTCCGCTCCATTTCCAGATCACATCCTACACAGCTTATACTCTACACATCAATCCGGTATTAACCAAGAAGTTACAAATACTTTTCCTGCCTTGTCCAATCATCCCACCTATCGAGGACACTTCGGGCCGCGCCCTAAGTAGGGAGGGAGGGAGCAACACTTTAACTGAGGAAGTGCGAGCCAGCGCCCCCTGCTGACCCTTATAGGAATAGAAAAATCAGAATCGGAATCAGTTTAGTTGGCCAAGTATACTTGCATATACAAGGAATTTGCCTTCGGTAGGTGTTAACTCTCTATACATGCGACAAAAAAGTACTGTAGACACATACTGTACAATAAAGACAACAGTATACATTTAGGCACATATCAAACATACTGTACAATAATACCATATTCACGAGACACAGTGAAAAGAAGTAGTGCAAAAATGCAAAAATGATGTGCAGTATGCATTAAATCTCAAAGTCTGTGATGTGTGGGTGAATGGCCAAAGTGGTGATGACCCAACTTATCTACAATTCAGGAGAATGATGGCAGTGGGAAAGAAGCTGTTCTTGTTTTTGTGTGCAGGGATCTGTAGCGCTTGCAAGAGGGGAGGAGGTTGAAGAGAGTGTGTGCAGAGTGTGTAGCACTTGCCAGACGGGAGGATGTTGAAGAGAGTGTGTGCAGGGTGTGTAGCACTTGCCAGACGGGAGGAGGTTGAAGAGAGTGTGTGCAGGGTGCGTAGGGTCTTTGATGATATTCTCTGCCTGCTTCCTGGTCCTACCAGAGTACAAGTTCTGGAGGGAGGGCAGGGGGTCACCGATGATTTTTCCAGCTGTCCGAATTGTGCACTGTAGTCTGCACTTGTCCTGTTTTGTGGCTGCCCCAAACCAGGCAGTGATGGATGTGCAGAGGATGGATTCAATGGCAGCAGTGCAGAAGATGACCAACGGCTCTTGTGGTAGGCAGTGCTTCCGCAGTTGCCATAGGAGGTACATCCTCTGCTGGGCCTTTTTAAGGATGGTGTTGATGTTGGACTCCCACTTCAGATCCTGGGAAATGATGGATCCCAGAAACTAGAATGAATCCACATTTGACACTGGGCTGTTGGATATTGTGAGGGCAGGCAGCACTATGCGGTGCTTCCTAAAGTCCACAACCACCTCCACAGCCTTTAGAGTGTTTAGCTCTAGGTTGTGTTGACAGCACCAGAGCACCAGCTTATCAACCTCTCGCCGATATGCAGACTCGTCTTCATCTTGGATTAGCCCAATGACAGTGGTGTCATATGCAAATGTTAAGAGTTTGACAGGAAGCTGGAGATCCACTGAAATATGGCAGGAGATTACAGTCAGCTGAGAGAGTTTGACGGTGAGGATTTCAGGTATGATGGTGTTAAACGCCGAGCTGAAGTCCACAAACAGGATCCTGGCATAGGTCCCTGGCCAGGTGAGTGGTGGTGACTGCAGTTGGTCTGGAGTGGGAATGGTCCCCTGCAGTAGAAGGCATTCAGGTCATCAGCAAGGCCATTGTTAGCCTCAGCAGTGGGGGATGGACTCTTGTAGCTGGTGATGTCCTGAAGGCCTCTCCACAGTAAGCTGAAAAACGTTTTTTCAACCTTTCAGAGTAGCACTTCTTAGCAGCTCTGATGTATTTCTGAGTGTTTTGTACAGAGTCCTGTCTCCTTTGCTGTATGCCTCCTCCATCGCCTGTCGTAGTTGACTCAGTTTTGCTGTGAACCATAGTTTACTGTTGCTGAAGATGCGGAAAGTCTTTGTTGGCGCACACACTCCTTCACAAAAACTAATGTAGGAACCAGACATATACACTGATTACAAACTTTCAAAGAAAATTAGAGATTAACTAAAGAAAATAAAGTATTATATAATAATAATAATAATAATAATAATAATAATAATAATAATAATAATAGTAGTAGTAGTAATAGTAGTACAGGTAGTGGTTTCTTAGTTCTTCACACACAACTGCAAACCCACCCATGATTCAAATATCATCAAGTTTGCAGATGACACAACCGTGATAGGCTTGATCTCAAACAACAACAATAAACTAACAGCCGTTGTCTTTTTTAAACTTATCAAACTAGTGAAAATGTACAACTCTAAAACTCAAACATCCAGTATTTAGCTGTACTAAACATAAATATCCTTATAAGCGTATTTCTCATGTGTATTTCTGCTGAGGCGGCCGGACTTGCAGCACCGTGTTAGCCTGCTACTAAGAGCCGATTCTTTGTAGTGAATCAGAAGAGCCGATTCCCTTCGAGTGAGAACCGATCCCCACTTTTTATCAACACACAAAGCATTCATATTTGCCAAGTTGGGCTAAAATATGAGGCTACAGATGATA
>JBBPCY010003582.1:0-16142 GCA_037974405.1 Brachyalestes nurse
AATAAGAGACCCAACAGAAAACACAAAAAACCCCAACAAAAACCCACAGCGACCCCTGCTGGCCGCTAGGGGGGACGTAACAGTCAGCAACAGTAGAGGCAGCAGATTCATTACATTTTATTGATGGTGAAATAAAATATTTTAGAAGGACATAAGATGAAACAGAGAGAGAACAAATTTGATTTGTTTAAGATAAAGTACAATGAAACCTCTTTTATGAACACTTTGACGAATATGAGACGAAACACTCAATCAGACTTGACAGAGGAGGCACAGAACCAAAGGTTGTAAAGCAACACAACCACTTATATCCCATTTGAAAAAAAACATATTTTGAGAACCATCCATTGTGAGTCTATACAAAGAACCCATTCTTTTAACAAATATATGAATACTTTTTTTTATTGGGAGTGGTTAGCCAAGATTCGAATAAACTAAGATCAAATGTGGCAGATGTGTGCTCCAGACTGTAGGGCCACTGGTGGCCTAGTGGTGAGGGAGTTGCCCCTGTAAATAGAAGGTTGTGGGTTTGAATCCCAGGACTGCTAGTGACACCACTGAGGTCCTCTTGAGCAAAGTACCATCTCCACACACTGCTCCCTGGGTGACACATCTTGTTGGCAGCCCACTGTTTCACTTGGTGATTGGATTAAATCCAG
This sequence comes from Brachyalestes nurse, assembly GCA_037974405.1. Classification (NCBI taxonomy): domain Eukaryota; kingdom Metazoa; phylum Chordata; class Actinopteri; order Characiformes; family Alestidae; genus Brachyalestes; species Brachyalestes nurse. The sequence continues at coordinate 660 of JBBPCY010003582.1, forward strand.
AAAATGAATTTCATGGTATGTTTATGCCATGAATAAGGGGCCGCTTTACAAACACTAGATTTTGATCTGTGCTTTGATTTTATGATGCAAGGAATGAGGCAGACAAGGACTTAGATTTAAATGGTACTGCAACTGCACCTGAACCAAATTGTTGTAGTGTAATAATGCCTCACTTACCATGCTACCTAGTCAATTAGTACAGCCCTGTAATTGATTTCTTGTAATGATCAGCCTTGTTTTGCTCCATAGTCATGGGATTTCTATTCTGACATTCCTCTTTTATAATCTCCTGTTTGACTTAGCCCATTATTCCAATTTGACTCAGCTTTTCCTTGTTTGTCCCTCCTTATTTAAACCACCTCTACTAAAAAGTTGGGCTCTGTTCACCCTCTCTATTACTTCCTTATTTAAGTGTGTGATGGGCCTCTCCTGTGAGATATGATGGCCTTTCCTGTCAGAGAACCCCTGGTATGGTTTTGTATAGGCCCCATTTGTTTGGTGTATGTACAGATCCCTGCTCCTGCATGTGTCCCATTTAACACACCCATGACACCTGCGTGACAATGATCTAACATAGGATGCAAAACTGCAGTACAAACCACCTGCTTGTTCTAAGCAAGTGTGCAAGGCATTTTCAGCGTGTCTTCTACAGAAAACCACAACCTTCTTTTATACACAGTGAGCATAAACAGCTAGCACCACCCTAACGCAGACCTCGTCATGAATGAGCTTATGAAGTCAATGTGTCCTTGTTTTACACAAAAAGTCACTATAAATAACAACGAGAAGATTTAGCATTTCTTCTGTTAAGGGGTGAGTTGAAATTTATATAAGTTTACCTTATATAAGCAGAAGAAAATCAAAAGCAATGTTGAATTATGTGTAGGTGTTTGTTTGGTGCTTTTTTGGCTTTTATGTTATTAGAGGAACAAAAACCAGGAAATCAGTGGTCCCTCTGTAGTTGTCATGTTTTTGCTGGTAAAGTGGGCCTAATTTAATAATATCTGTTTTTCCAAGTCTTGAATTTTAATTACAAGCCAAGTTAAAGATCTCCTGGCTATAAATGCAGCTCTACAACAAGTGAGGTACAATAAACCCCCTCAGCAGTCTCTCCTGGATTTTTCTGAGAACCAAACTAATAATTGAAACGGCAGATATCCGCCACAATCCTCATCCTGGGTTGTTTATGTTTGGGTGCAGTGCATAGCGAGACAATTTCTTATCAATCCATCCATCCATCCAAACAACCCAGCATGAGGACGAGAGGTGTGCTGGATGAGGCCTGGAGGTCACAATACATCACAATATAGTCCTTTTTTACTAATTTTGTAACATGAATATTAATGTAAATTCAGCTACATTGCCATATAAAATAAATGTTTTGACACTATCCAGAGAACATAAAGAAAGCATGTCTTGGGATGGTAAAACACCACTGTACTCAGAGGCGGAAGGTTAGAAAGTAGCCAGTCTGAGAATGTTATTTAAGTCTCCTTGCTGCTGATTGGCTGCTGCTCTTGTGGCGTGTCTTAAGTGTTCTCATGATTTTTTTTTGTTCTTCTTAAAGCCCTGTTTATTATTATTACTGTAAATTAATTTTTTACTGTATTTATCCTGCTCATACCAACAAAAACGACAGCGCATACAAAAGAAAACACGTGTGCATGATTTACAGTACAATCTATATAGGGCTAACATTGATATTTTACATTTTAGCACTGCCCGGGACAACAGTACACTGTACAGTATGAATTTCAAGGGTTTAGTATAAAAGGGCCGAACCTTCGGACAGATGTCAAAATCATTTAAAGAGTTTATGAATAGTTTCCACCGTCTCACAGCTGAGGGCTAATTATTCAGGTATTTATACTGCAGACAACATTGAAGAGGATAGGAAATAAGTCTATAAACTGACTATATGCAGTAAGTTTGACTTAATTGTAAAATGAACTAGTGGAAAAAGTTTAAGCATGTGGAATTTTTACACAAAAGTTTTAAATACATTTTATTGCTTTTCCAGCTCCTAAAGTCAACTACACTTTCTCTTCAATGAGTGGGCTCTCTTTACCACTTATTAAACCACACCAACACCTCCACTCTTGACAAACAGGAAGACTCTTTAAGACTCCCTCTGGAAATATAGAAAGACAATAAGATCTTCAGCTGTGTGGCTATCGACCCAGTGAGCAAGCAGATTACCACAGTCAGTTTAATGAAGCACTGCCCTCTGAAACCAGGTGTGAAACAAAATGCTTGATTATTCATGTATTTCACTTTCCTGAGTCCTCATAATCACTGTTTAAGGCACATTGAAGAACATACTATTTTACCCCCTACTGGTGGCTTAAACGTTGGCCTTAAAGGTGACATATTACAGTAATCCCTCGCTTTTCGCGGGGGTTACGTTCCACTTAGGAAAAAACGTGGTGTTGTGTTTTGGTAAAAAAATGCCTAAAATGCCTATTTTTATAGTGTAAACCCTTAATATGCCCTTAAATATGCTCCCAGAACATTTATACTCAGTTTAATGCATTACACTTAAAGTAAACCCATATTTGCCTCTTTTAATTTAATTTACAGTAACAAAAATGCAGGGCTTTACACAAGAGAAACACTGAGACGATGCACCTTTTCAAGGTGAACCCGTCTTTTAATTTAAATTCCCCACCGAGATATGCAGCTGGGAGGCATGACAAAAATATTTTGACACAGTTTTTGGATAATAAAACCTGATCCACTCTGACTAAAAATACAAATTAGAGCTCGTTGGAAAGATCTCCTCGAGATCTATCGAACTGTGTAGTTTGACGTGTCCGAGTGCTTTCCCCGCCGAGATATGCAACTCGGAAGGTCTCCTTGTGCGAAAACATCCAGAAAAAATATATTCATTGCCTAGGGCTGCACGATTATGGCCAAAATGATAATCATGATTATTTTTATCAATATTGAAATCACGATTATTAAACACAATTATTATTTTAGGTAAAACATTTTATTTGCATTTTCTATTTTAAACAAACAGTAAGTTAACAAGGCATTCATTCAAAAATGAAACTTCGGAAAAAAAATTAAACCTCAAATAAAAATATTTATAAATAATAAAATAAGCCAAGACAAAGGGCTAAACACGCACATGCACGCACGCACACACACATATACTCGCATGCACGCACACACGCACATACACTCACACGTACGCACACAATTTTTTAGGCAGCTTAATTAAGCCCTAATCTTTCGTACGCCCCCCTGGTATTTGGCTGAATATTGGTTGAGAAAGTGCTTGATTTGATGTGCAGCAGAGTCCGCTATTCAAATGTTAATATTGCAAACGATTATCCTTATTTAATTGTGGCAGCCAAAATCGTGATCACGATTAAAATTTTATTAATTGTGCAGCCCTATCATTGCCAAAAATAAGCAAAAAAGGGCGGAGGATATTTGCAGTTTCCGCGTTATTGTGGGGATTTCCGCGTAAAACTATGAGTTATCAGGAAAAATCAGCGTGTGACCGAATCCGCGAGTCCTGATCCGTGTAAAACTGGGGGATTACTGTATACCCCTTTTTAAACAAGTTATAATAGGTCTTTGGGCTATACAAAACATGTTCGTGAAGTTATTTGCACAAAATCACTCTCACATAAAGAGACAGGTTAATGGTTAATGAAATATTTAAATGGCAAACAATTTAACTGTTTAGATTAATCTAAGCTTTACATGTGCCATTTACTTGTCTCAGATCAGTGCATTTAGGAATAGATTTCTCATCAACTTTGATATGCCTCTTTTCTGATTTGGGATCACTTGTACATTAATTATCTGCCACGGAGTCCAACTGTGAAACTGTCAACTGAGAGTCATTTGCTGTACAAACAGTAATAAGGAACTTCAGTAACATTCAATAACAGGGTGAAAATCTGTAACTAAAGATAACTGCTGTCTCTCTCTCAAACAGTGATCTATATGACAGCTGGACCCTAATGAAGGCCAGCAGCTACGTGTACATTTTATAGCACAAAATTGGTTAGAGTGGTTAGACCAGACATAAACAGACTGTTTATCTGATGTTGAGGCCTAAAGCAGGTTCAGGCTGACTGTGTGTGCTTTTATAATATACCAAAAGTGTTTTCTGTCTTCCTAAAAAATGAGAATGAATTGTATCAAAGGCTCTTGGTGCTTTTATGCACGCCCGGAGATCACAGGCTGGGCACGCCGACGTAACAGTCACGAAAAGGACTTTTCCTGCAGCTAGTTGGCTTTCAGGATTGTTTAAAGCAAATATTTATTCAGTTTTACATGAAGTATTACATAAAATTGTTTAACCATTTTACCAGTTTGCTGCTTCTTCATTTGCCGAGGACTGCTGAACCTATTGTTGAGGGTGGTGTACCATGGGCAGCCTAGATCCGATAGAGAAAATAGATTTTCAGCGTGAGAAATCGGAGGTATGGCGTGTGAAGACAGCTAGATGCATGTGTCTCACGCTCATTGCGTGAGAGTTGAGAGCCCTGGGAAAAAGGAAACCTGGTGGTGGAATAAGGAAGTTCAGAACAGTATCCAGAGGAAGTGGTTGGCGAAGAAGAAGTGGGATAGTCAGAGAGATGAAGAAAAAGACAACAACCGTCAGGTAATGAGGAAAGTGACAAAGGCTAAAGCATATATAGTTGTATGAGAGGTTGAAGGATTGAGAAAGCACAGTATCAAATGGCTAGGCCAAACTGGGGAAAATATGCAGCAGGTTAGGGTGGTAAAAGACAACAGTGGTAATGTACTCACAGACAAGGAGAGTGTGTTGAGCAGATGAAAGGAGTATTTTGAGGGACTAATGAATGAGGAGAATGAGTGTGAGAGGCTGGAGGAGGATGTGGAGATAGTAAAACAGGAAGTACATAGAGTTAGCAAGGAGTTAGCCGGGAAAGAGCACTAATGAACCGGAAGCAGCTGGAAGACTGGAAGTTTGAAAAGTGTCATATCAAAGCCTTATTTGCTGAAATCACATGGACACTGTTAGTCTGCCATTGTAGTCTGCCATTTTACACATTGATTTCTCACTTTTATTGTATTTCATGTGAAAAATTGAGTGAGGTTTCTGAAATTTTGGGTACCATAAGCTAACACCCTGCTTTGCCAGAACCAGTGCTGAACTGGACATCGGGCATACTGGGTATTTGCCCGGTGGGCCGATGGTAAATTTGATTCCTATCAGCACCACCCCCAAAACCGTGAAAAACGACAGCGAGAGGGGTCCCGGTAGGCGGGGGATCTTACCAGCACTCCCCCCAGAAAGCACGATATCCACAGGGACACCGGGGCGTATTCCGTTTGCACCGCCCCTCCCCCCTTTTGGTATTTGTAGGGCTCTAGAGCTTTAAAGTGGTCATGTAGGCTGTTATTAACTGCATGTGGTTTCACATGATGCAGTTTCACATGATATAGTTGTGTATAAACCAAAAGAAAAAAGAGGCTCAAAGCAGATTAAGGCATGAAGCATAAACAGCATTTATTGCAGCAGATCAACTCTAAGCAGATACATTTTCTTAAAGGAAAGGGTGAGGTTCATAAGGGCCTCTCCCCTTCCAGAATCATGTTGTTAAGGTATCAGTTGCTATACGACTCCATGGCTTGTGAGCTGAGTGCTGTCAGAATGTCTTCCTGTTTTTCATTATCTTCTGTTTACTCAGTGTGTGTGTGTGTCTTAGTGGTCTATGAGGGGGATGAAGTGGCGATTCACAGGCGCTGAGCTCAAAGAATACAGGGAGACTCCAAGGCACACACTTTTGAGGCACATTCTTCATTTACTTTACTACATTTTTGGCACTTTCATATACAAAAAGACATTTGGGACATTAGATCAACTTGATATTTTGTGCTTTTCTTCATTGGGACAGCATGCACTGTAGTGTATTCACTCAAACCCATTACTCTTGGCTTCACAGGTTATGCTTCAGGCTGGATATTTGAGTAATCTTGGCACTGTGAATGACATAAAGCCTGTGAGATTATAGAAGCAGTTTCTAGACAACATTTTGAAGCTAAATAAAAAATGAAAAACAAACGAAACAGCAGAGGGCACTTTAGCTCTGTTGTTTGCTAACCAGCGTCATTGAGGGTGTAAAGATTAGAGTGGGTGTGTGAGTTGGGGGTGTTCCTGTGTTCCCATTCCTCCCAAAGCCGTAGTTCAGTACCTTTTGCTACAGTCGAGCAAAGAGCAGGGAGAAGTGTTTATTCTACAGCCACTGAATGTACTATACTAATGTTTGTGGTACTGTGTTGTCTTGAAGTTGGGCGGTTGTCTTTGCATCTGCTTCCATCATGCATCGTAATAATTAACTCTGGTTATAGGGGAATTCCCAGCAGATGGTTTTGAAGGGATTATACTCTCTCTCTCTCTCTCTCTCTCTCTCACTCTCTCTCTCTCTCTCTCTCTCCATTTCTCTCTCTGCTTTGTAACTTAAAAATGAAGAATATTATTATTATAAAATATTATTATAAAACTTTATTGTGATATTGTGTGATTTTCTTTGGGAACTAGATCTCATATGAAAATGATGTGACGTCGCATGGAAAAAAAAGATACCACACCCACTTCCTGGAGGAAAAAAGATGTTAGAGCTCTCTTTGTTCTCTGTGTGTTAGTAAATGAAAATGAAGACATGTTTTCAATGTAAGCGATGGACTCTGCTGTTCTTTTGTTTATGGGGTAAGTTGTCAAAAATAGCTTATTCATCTTCATCTTTTTTTTACTATGGTTACAGTGCTAGGCTTTACATAAGCTCAGCGAGTACTCTTGTGAAAGTACCTTGTGTTTTGTACAAGAGGCATTGTACAGTTAATCTTTATTTTTTAAAGATGGCAAAAATTGCAGAGTTTAACTAGATGGAGACATATAGAGAGCATATTCTTTTCCATTGACTACTTTCAAGTATTTGAGTTAATACAAAATAAAACTGCCTTTATATTTAAAAAATGAGCTTTTCATGTTTGTATTATGAGCTTTTTGGCTTGCAGTAGCAGTTAGTTGAGAAAATACGTTGGTCTTCTTTGGGTGTTTCTATTTGACTTGTAAATGATGCCTATAAAGCTGATGAACCAGTTCTTATGATAAGAATCTGTTCTAATATTTGCCTTGTAGGAAGAGTCAATTTATTTAATAGCGATATTTTATTCTTTGATTACTGTTTGATTCTTTCTGATGCGAGAAGTAGTCTTCCTCTTGTGTTAAAATTTATATTAACCCAAAACCAAAGTTCCCTTTGCAACTTGAGATGGCAATTTTATTCAATATATTCGTAGTGCCTATATGTCTATATGAATATGAAAAGAAATATATTACTTAATAGCCATAACAAATATTTAATTATTTTAAGTACATAAAACAAGATTTTTGTGTAAAATGCACCCGCAGTCGTTGCAAAAGATGTCATTGCCTGCAGCCACTTCAAAAGAGTTTTGGCAGTTACACAATAAACAATGAACTGCATCATAAGAAACACACACATGCACAGCCCTAGAAACAACAATTGAACAAGAATTGAGCGCATCCTGTCTGGAAGATGAAAGGCAGCATGTTCATATGATTATATAGAAGCCTAGAGCAGTTTGAAAAAGCATTTATATTGTGATCCAATGAAAAATGTTTAATCATGGGGCATAAACAAATGACCCAGAATCATAAGTGGATATATTAAAAATGAGTAATTATTGAAATTGTCTTAGTTTGTGTTAGCGTTTGTAATCATGTCGAGTTTATTAAAAGCACCTCATTACCGCTAACTGCACATAGAACTGCACTGGCGCCTCAATTCAGGTACTGGTTCTCGCTATTTATCTACATGCATTGGTTTGTAGTTTCATTTCACTGTAAAGCTTGACATATTTGTTTGAACCTCACAAGACCCGACCTCTAAAATGTGATGTTCAAGCCTCCCACTTTGAATACATTTTACACTGCATCTCCATTGCCTTGCTCCATAAAACTGGCACAAAGGTCTATGTGGCCCATGATCCTAATTTATGCACTTATTAAGATAAAACAGAGTAGTGTAGGCAAAAGGATATTTATGCAGTTAGCTTTAGGATTAAACAATTGAAGGCTAACGCCTTACTACAGCTACATCTCAAAAATGAGATGTTACTGGATTGCTTTGCTTCATAGATACATTTACTTGGAAAGCAATATTTGATCATATCATCATTATATCCTGTCAGTGTTTGTTTGGCATGCTGGGTAATTTGGGTGTGGACCTTAATTTCAGGATCATTTAATCTCGCTCCTTGCTTGCCATCTTGGCTACATTTTTGGGGGCTTTAGACATGGCTACAGCAACCAGAAGAAGTGCTTATAAACTACCATAATTTAAGACACAGGTAATAACAAAACTATGTTGTACTGCCATAGGCTCTTGTAGTATTATGAACCAATCATATAGTCAAAAACAGGGAAATTCTAATTATCATGTGGAACTAAAATCCCACTGTAATGCACAATAAAAACTTAAAAAGAAGAAACGGTTTATTTTAATAGAGTATCTGAATTGTTTTTTAACAATGATATTTTTCTATTTAATACATTTCTATGCATATAAATATATATTTTATTCATATTTTTAAATTAAAACACTGAGTGTAAAGATGAGTGTATTTCTCCTCACTGTAGGGCAGTGTATTGAGAAAATGGAAAACAGACAATGGTGTTATTTTTACTTTATGACAGAGTTTGTGTGTGCACAGTCACACATTTCACAAAGTATGCATATTAGTAATCAAAAATAAAGTGCTTTTTATAAGCTTAAAATTAAATGTGCTTATTTTACCACAGCCCATTTTCGGAATTTGTTCCTCTACTACTAGATCTGCATGAGATCAGGAGTCCTTGCAGAAACAGATTTGGATGAAAAAACTTAAGTTTTAGGCCAGTTATACACCTGTATTCATGTAAAACAAGTAGGGGTGGAGTGGGTGCTCTATTTAAAGTTTGTTTAGTACTAGGGATTTCCATTATGCAGGTTTGCTTTCCATTATGCTTGTGATTTTGACCTTGATGGTGAATGTTGTTGCTGAGCATGATGAACACCATTTGGGTCATGTCATCCCTTAGCAAGAAGTAGTATACTTGAAGTTCATTTTATTAAGTATGCTTATATTAAGTATAAGTATAGCAAATATACAGACCATGTACTTGTAGTGTACTAGAAATTATACTAATTTAATACTTCTTTGGACTAAATTGGAACATTTTTAAGATTACTTTAAGTATACTTTATAAGGTCATTTTTTATGTACTTTCTTTATACTTATTAGTATAACTCAAGTATACTTCACAATACTATTCTTAAGTATATAAAATATAGCATATAAAAAGTAAACGTCAAGTATACTGCCTCAGTTTTAGTTTAAAATAAGAATACTCATAGTACACTTGAATAAACTACTTTTTGCTAAGGGATAGCTTACTAAGAAGACTCTCAGCTCCAGCTTTTCTGATGCTAGTGTGGGAGTGTGTGGGAGTGGTGTGCGTGAGTGCAAAGGGGAACTGTAACTAGAAGTTCTTTGTCCAAGATCACTCTGATATCACTTTATCCCATGAGTGTAACATGCTAAATTCCTCATCTTAGGCTAACATGCTCAAGTTTAACTCGCGTTTGGATTAACTCTCTCTGTCACTTACTTTTAATCTCCTGTAAAATAACTGTCTGATGATATTGAAACCTTTATTTGACCATTCACATGAGGCAACAGTGTACAGCAGTCTGAGGGGGTTACTCTCACTCACATGCTTTGAAAGTGATCTTTCTACTTGCGCCGGATATCCTGAGGGCAGGCGTGAGAGACTGAGACAGACATAGTGTCAAGGTGAACGAACAGAACTACAGAGAAATATAGAGAATAGGGAAACAGATATACAGACTTCCTCTTTTTCTGTATTACAACTTTATCAGTACACCTTGACTTGAATTCCCTTAACTTCACTGGAAATATCCAAAATCCCATGCGTGTTTTGAAAATATAGAAGCCATGCTGACAAACCTGTTTAGTTTATGCTTACCCCTGTTTCTCCCTCATCCGTGTTGTGACAATAAGTAGTATTTATGGTTTTAAGTGTTTTAGACCAAGGTTTTTCAACCAAAAGTGGGTCCTGAAGCATAGTAATCAGCAGGCTTGAATTTAGGAGAAGACAGCATGCGTACTTAGAAGGAAACATCACTTTAATCTTAAAAACTTTAGTGAAACACTTTTTTAAATTAGGTGCTGAAACTCTCAAAACTAAAAAGACAACTTGAGTACAAATACTCTGCTCTTATGGAAGAGCCAAAACTTCTATAAAAACTGGATTGCAGCTCAAATTTTTCCCATATCATCACAGTCCAAATGTTTTGTGAAAGCTGGCTAGCCAATCATGTTGCCAGGAGTAAAGAGCATGACACGCTGAAATAATTGCTAACTATGCATTTTTCCCTGTGTTGTTTGCTCCAATTTCCAGAATGCATTCAGGTGTAAAAATATCTTCTTGGCTTCTCCTAAAACAGGAAAATTATCATACTAGGTTAGCTATGCTCCATGTTGTAGAAGCCGACGGCATTGAAAGTTTCACCACTGAGACTACCTGAACATAGCTGTCCGTATATGTCCGTAACCCAAGAATCACTTTTGGACTTTTTTTTCAGTGACAAAGCAGAGGATGTCACTGTTATGGTTTGTCAAACTGTTCTGGTTTTTAGAAACAAGGCCGATCTGCAACTTGGTTGCAAGACCAATGCGACCACAGTGATTGGTCAGTCAATTCATGTTGCTTGCAAAAGTTTGCAAAAATTGGTCTAATTTAATAATGTTGTCTTTAGGTTGTCCTGAAAATCAAGTTTCTATTATTTATACACAAGCTTGAATTAATTCATGGATGACTGGGTAAATTGCTCTCAGTGTGTAAAGGCTTTAGGAAAACTTTTATCTTCATTGAGCAGTTGGTGCTGCTGGATGCCAGTGATGTGTGTCAGGAGAGGTTTGGAATAGCTGCAGCAGAAAAACTACTGAACATACAGCTATCAATTGGTAAGATGAGCAGAGAAATTTTTGTCATGGGACCTGACATAAAGAGACAATGTTTTAGACACAGTTTACATTTTAAGTCAACATTTTGCACTATAACTGGATAAGTAAAAAATGTAAGAAATAAATTACATACATTTAGGCAAAATAACTCTACTGACTGGGTGGGTTGGTGGGCGGGGGGTATGGTAATAGTCTAAATTAATTTACTGTATTGTTTACCATTCTGAAATGACAATAATTGTTAACAAAAAACAGTACGGTCTAAAATTGGAGTTATACTGTGAGACAATGCAGGCCAAAGGGAGACAATACAGTAAATTCATTTAGACTATTACCATACCCCCCGCCCACCAACCCACCCAGTCAGTAGAGTTATTCAGTACTGAGGGTATACAGGATATTGCAGTGTGGAACGGTACAGAGTGTAATACTTATTCACAAAAATAAAAACTATACATCAATACAAAATAAACTGTACATCAACAAGAAGTAACAAGATTTAACAGTATCAAATGTTTTTGTCTTTGCTCCATGGATGTGAGCTGTAGATAATTCCAAAGCTACAATGTTGAGCAAAGATAATCCCGATACATGTCTAGACACTGAATGAGGAGGAATCCAATTTTAGACCATACTGTTAGTGATAAAGCCAAAAAGTCTTGTTAAATATTTTTGTATCTGAGCCAAAGAAAGTCCTATATGGTAAGCTCTGACCAACAATGACCTATATAAAAGTATTGTCAGCTACTGTGCATACTAATAAATAATTCACTCTCCTTTTAGTTCCTTTGTCTCTCAATGTGTGAAATCCTACTACTCTTGTATCCCAAAAGAATAGGATTACCCTGCAGTGTAACAGCCTCAGACCAACGATGGAAAGAGTAGATAGACACATTTGACCTGAAATCCCACCCCAGGCCTCCTCTGATGATAGAAAAACTTTTTAAAGCAACCCATTCAAAGCAATGCAAAAACAGTGTCTTGCAACATATGCATGCACTAGTAGCAACACGTGGAAACTCAGAAGGAGAGTACAGCATCATGGAGGTTTTTTGCTGGTTAACCACTAGGGATTAGACAAACTCTGCACTCTGTACAGTACTAAGGAACTCTTGTCAATAGGACTCTTTGCTGTTGCCAAACCAAGGCTATTTTCTTTACCACCAAAGCATGATTTCAAAGCACTAAAGCCACAAACTGTCAGCTTCTATTTCTATTTACATTGATGACAGAGAAAAATTACTTTAATTTATGGGCCTTTCTCCCAAAACACGATTCACTGATAACCAGCTAATTTAAAGGTGACGTATTATACCTATTTTTAAGCAAGTTAAAATAGGTCTATGGGCTATACAAAATATGTTCATGAAGTTATTTGCACAAAATCACTCTCACATAAAGAGATCTCACAAGCTTTATTCTTGACAGTTTTAGTCCCCTTCAAAATGAGCCATTTAAGGGCTTTGTCACTTTTATGCAAATAAGCTGTTGGTGGCCACGCCCCACCCATCCCATGCTTAAGCTGCACATTTACTACACCTGAAAATTTCAGAAAACAGAGACACTATCCAGCCCTACCTATATGTTTGACCCTGAGTCGGACCCAGAGCAAAATGAGCACAACACTCCATGTGTGACTTGCCTTTGCCTGTAGCCATAGCGTTCGGCATCTTATGCGTGCTTGTAAAACTAGCAGACAGAAATGGCAGATCTTCAACTAATCCAGTGGGTGGGGGCTCAACAGATGAGGGGTGGTTCTATGCAAATATCTTTATCCTGACCTCAGAATAAGTAAGCCTTCCAAACGGCTCATAGAAGCATATAATTCCTGACACAGAAAACTGATTTTTCACATTTGGAGTGTTTATAGGAGCAGTAGAGACCCGAATGGAAATAGACCTTTAAAACCATATTTTAACCCTAAAATTCCCTTCTCAAAATTATTGATAATTCCTGTCTGGGCTACACTGCAATGGCAGTTTGTGCAGCAGATCTCTGAAATTTTGGATGAAATCGCAGGGTCTTTGAGATTTGCCATATATTTCCAATTAATGTCATAGTTAATAGATAAAAAAAGCCTTGAACATTGTATTGCAGCCTTAAAAAACTGGTTAGAAATATTTATCCTGGCAGTAAATGTTTTTTTATGATTTAAAATACTATATAACTTTAAATGGCAATACAATTTTTTGGTGTCCAAAAGGATATGGATATATTGGTTAGAAGAATATAATTAAAGGAATGTGACTTTGTTTCTTGAATTCTTGCTGAACTCCAGACATGGCATGGATTAGTTAAATTCATTAGAATCACTTAATTGACTCAGTTTACTCAGTTTAGGACTGATTAGCTGAAGCAGGTATTGGATGGTAACTGCAAGTACTGGGTTTAAGGAAAGGTTTGAAAATACTTAAGCTAGTACAACATATTGTTTATTTGTTGCTTGTAGTTCAGACAGAACCTTCAAAGAAGTGGTACATTTCTCAACATATCTTGTCAGTGTGTTATGAAACTGCAGAATAAGCCTAATGCTGCAGTTTATGGTGCTGTGTTACTAACACTAACATGTGTGAATTACAACCAGGTGTAAATTGCGTTATTTGTAACATAAGAAAAAAAGAACCACCTGAAAACTTACGTATAAACCTTAGTTAAACAACATTCTTTTCATAATTGTTTCATATGTAAAACTCAGAACTGAGTTAAATCGCACAATAATAGCTCAATGTGAAAACTTCTCCAAGCTGAAATAAACGATGATTATGACTTAAACAGGCAATGATTAAGACTTAAACAGGCAATGAACAAGCAAAACAGGTTAAGTGGCTTTAAATCTTAATTATATTTAAAATAAAAAAAAGGACATCTACACCATTGTGACTGTGTAGATGGAAAATTAAACAAGTGAATAGAGATCCAAATGCCCAGCTTAAAATTTGGTTCGGTTGACAGGTTATTGACCCTTCTCAATACACAGTTTCAGAAAATGTGAATAGTGTCTAAATGTATGATTTTGAAGGTCAAGTGAAGTGAAATGTGTTATCATGTAAATAGTGAAGGAATACTGTCCTGACTATGTAACAGTCTGTTCTGGACTGTGTGGCATTCAGGAATTGTGGACCTGTACGTTTTCAGAGGTTTGTCGATGGCAGCTTTAGTCGTTTGAGTGCTTTATACCATTTCTAAGAGGATATTCACAAAATACTATAATGTTATTTGTTACAATAACATTTACAACATTTTACTGGTAAGACTGACCATCTGTATTTTTCTACCTAGAAATCTTCAGCTCTGTGGCAGTGTCCAGCACTTCAGCTCAGAACGTACTGACTGGAGCTGCAGGAGAGTCTGTTACTTTCTCTACTGGAGTGCCTGTATCTGGATCTTTAATTTATAAAGGGACCACTGTCGGACAGGTGTTCAACAGTCAAGCAAAATCTTTCAGGGAGTTTAAGAATCGTCTCCACTGGAACAGTCAGAACGGGTTCTTCAACATCTCACAGCTGAGGACTAATGATTCAGGTGTTTATACTGTGGACAACACTGAAGAGGACAAGAAAGAAGTCTATGAGCTGAGTGTGTATGGTAAGTTTGTTTCTCATTTGTAAATTGAAACAATGAAGTAACTGTGTATATTAAGCATGTGCATTCTTGCTCTGTGTTTCCTTTTAAAGGATGTCGTTTTATCCCCCCCAGATAAAGTGTCAGCACCTGAAGTGAAAGAACTCAACCGCAGTTCCTCAGAGAGTGAATTCTGTTTACTACTGTGCTCAGTGAAGAATGTGAAAGGACTGAATCTTGTTTGGTTTAAAGGCAGCATCATCTTAAACCACACCAACAGCTCCAGTCCTGAAGACACACTGTATCTCCCTCTGGAAATACAGCAGATAGACAATGAGATCTTCAGCTGTGTGGCTTCCAATCCAGTCAGCAAGCAGACGATCCCAGTCAACTTTACAAAGCACTGCCTTCATAAAGCAGGTATGAAAGCTGAAAACATTATAATAAATTAATGCATTAAGTTCAATCAATTAATTAATCACAGAAAATAATTTACGCTGATTAATAACATGCCATGCTCTGTAAAATGAAAGGGGAGATGAGAATGTGCTACTTGGCCCGGTGAACAGAAAGTTCACATTTAAAAACGGACAGATGAAACAGTTGATAGTAGTGTCGTCATCTGCAATTCATGCAGTAAAGAATTTTCATATCATTGGATTCAAGCCCGGCCCTAACAAATTTGGAGCCCTAGGCAAGATTTTAGGTGCCACCCCCTTGCATCGCAGCAAATTCCATTGCTAGTGTACATATACTCACAAGAAACTGAATAGCGTTTTCTTTAGACATTCTTTTATTTAAATAAACCTTTTGCAAAACGGACCTCCAAGTCCTTCCTTGTTGCCATGTGAGCATTATGTTCCTGGCTATCCTCAT
>JBBPCY010003601.1:0-16138 GCA_037974405.1 Brachyalestes nurse
CAAGACCCTTAACCCCAAGTTGCTCCAGGGAGACTGCCCCCTGTAGTTAGGAAATGGAAGTCGCTTTGGATAAAAGCCTCTGCTAAATGCTGTAAAAATCACGGTCAAGCAGTGCAATTTATACATGTGGGTGTCAGTGCTTGTTCCACCATCTAAACGGATCCAGCCAAGAGCCATACTGTGGTCAGATACTGACCACTGATGAAAGGCTAGAGGATGGTTTAGTCAAATGCAAATACTTTGTTGTTAAATGTGCAGAAGTCGGTTAATTACCTGTCAAAACAGGCTATACGTATTTTGTGGCATCAGGACCAAAAACAGAAGCGCTTAACAGAAACTTTTCTACAAAGAATATAATATAATATAATGTACTGTTGTTGTCTCACATGTCCTGGGTTTGATTCCTTCAGCTGAGGATCCTTTCTTTTTGCATATTCTCCCAGTATCTGTGTGGGTTTCCGAAAAGAGCACCAGTTATATTTACAGCGTTTAGCAGATGCTTTTTTTTTTAAAATCCAAAACAACTTCCATTTCCTAACTACTGGGGACAGTTTCTCTGGAGCAACTCTGGAGTTTGTAATAGTGTTTGCCTGTGTCCACCTTTCAGTCTATGAATGCTGGGATTCACTAAACACTGAAACAACATTATATTATATTATATTATATTCAACCATTCTCTGAGCAGTTTATCCATATACACTGATACACTTCAGTGCAGCTGTTCTTCTTTTCTCAGAAATGTCTTTTTCTCAATACCTATACGTCCTTTCAGAAGGACTGTGTTGAGTCATCTCAGAATGGAAGGATGGACAGAACAATTGTGGAATTTTTTTTTAGATCTGAAGCAATAGTGGAGCTTGATTTTCTCAAAGATGAAAGCTTTAAATTCTGTAAATGTGAAAGGGACAATATCAGTGGTCTACAAGACCTTGCATGGTTGCTAAGGGTTACATTTTCTCTCTGTCTTTTAATATACTCAGTCAGTTGTAACATTAAAACCACCTGCCTACTAATATAGAAGTAACCCTCGTTTCACCAAAACAGCTATGACCAATTGATGCATGGACTCCGCAAGACCTCTGAAGGCTCCACAAGACCTTTTTCCTTTGCCATTTTAGATGCACTTCAGAAGGCAGCTGAGGTGTGTATGAGTAGTTACTTGTGTAATGTCAGTGAGAATTTCTGTTGGGAGGACACAGCTGCAACTAGTTGGGGTTGGGGTGAAAAAATGGAAGAGTTAAAGGGACAAAAGAGTGTGCAGCAGTAAGAAAAATTAAACACTGATATTAGACTGAGTTTGGATATTAGACTGGAGTTCTTTTTTCCTCACCGTGAAAAATGACTGAGAATTAAATAAGCATAAGGATGATCTCTGACTTTTGCACAGTACTGTAGTCTAGTATATTTATCTCCTCTACTGAGTTATACACTGGTGTGTAATCTCAGCATAATCCTCTGCACACCATGCTAGTGCACAATCACGCCCCAAATATATTGCTCTTTCATCTTGGGAACAAACAATTATGCTAATGCACAGCAGGGACCTCAGAACGAGTCTTTATCTCTTTTAGACTGTGTTTTGATTTTAGAGACAAAAAAGCCCATTTCTGTTCTCTCCTTTGAGCCAATTTAAAACTCCTGTGTTCGATCTTTCTTCTCCTGACGCATTTCTCTCACCTCTCACCACCTTTCTTTTTCCCAACCCCCCCACCCCGACCTGCCCTTTCCTGTGGCCTCCGTTTGTCATTACAGGGTTTGAGCAGAACATTGCACCTGTGCAAGGCGCCTTGGCTCAGCACAGCAAGGTGGGACCTGCTGTATATTGTTGGGTGAAATCGCTAAGGCTCTTTCCGGTGTACTATCCTCTAACCTCGAGGAGAGATTCTGATCTCCTCCTTCTCAATCCAATTTCCAATGTGGCCAAGCATGCTGGAGATAGCAGCGCTATCGAAATGCGGCGAAACTATCTGGATTCCGCTTGTTTTAAGGTAACCAGGATGAGACCACGTCAACAAAACAGCAATTAGACTCCATGGATCCCAGCAGCAGCTGATTGGCAGAGACAGAGCACGATAGCGGACGACTGCTGAGATTGCGGTCTTAGATCAATGGGCAAGAAAGTGAGGAAAAATAAGAGAAAGAAAGGCTTGGGCTTGTTGGAAGGAGCTATTGGAAAGTTAATGGCAGAAAGTAGAAGATTAGGAGCTCGGCTCAAGCCGACAATTCCCAGGAGTCCACTTTGTGGAATCTGTAGAAGCATTTTTTTTTGTTGTCGTGCCTGAATACTTACCTAACAAACCTGACATTTCATTTAGTTCCTGCTATAATTGGATTAATTGTTCAGTGCTTTTTTCCTTAAGCTGTCACCGCAGGTAGGGAATTAAAAGGCCCTTCAATATCTTGATTTTTTTTTGTCACAGCACTTTGCGTCTGTCAAAGTGTCAAATTGGCTTCATTGTGCCTGCCGTGTTTAAACTGCCAAACAGCGTGGATCAAGCGTGACGTCTCCATTCCACTTGTAACGGGTGTAACATCACAAGGTTTTAGACCATCTAGCCCACTTACGGGATAGCCAAGCATCCAAAAATTGCATTAGGGACGGCGATGGCATTGTTATTTAGCATTTCAAATGGTCAGGAGTGATAAGTCACGTTTTGAAGACGAGGGTTTTAATCTTCAGCCTCCTCCTTGCTCGCTCCCAGCCCTATCCGTAAAAAAAAAAAAAAAAAAGGTGCGGCTCTGTCAGGGCACCGGCAAACCCGGCAGTATGTTAATGAGGGTAGAGGAAGAAGCTTGGATGCTGGGAGTCGGGGGAATGTGCCATTTTAATCCGTCCAGTTCCTCTGAACATGAAGGACGCTCTGAACACAGCAGTCTGTCTGTTTTTCAGAACCTTAAAAAAAAGTGAAAAAAAAAAAGTCTGGGGGCATGTGGAGCTAAAAGAATTCAGCGAGGTGTCTGTTGAATGGTAGTTGAGCTCCTCTAAGAGAAACCTACTGTAATTACACTGCGAAAAAGAAGTCCCACACAGCTTTTACTTCTGTTCAATCGAGTCTTTGAAAGTTTAGAAGGAAAATGACCAGTCTGTGGCTTTATATTAGATTCGGCTGCTTCTACATTTGTTAAACATTGGGTACAAAATCTGCAGGCAAAAGTTCGAGTGCAAAAAATTCAACTTCATGTCAAGTATGAATGAATAAAATGGAACTTGTTGGTGTTGGCTTACATTTAAGGGGCCACATCATCCAAAAGCTGGTGCTTGTGGCAAGAGCTAGACTGTAAAGGAAGGGAGATCTCCAGGGTCTGTAGGATCTCCAGGATTCATGGCAACTCATTTATGAAAACTACGCCTTAATAAAAGCCCTCTTGTGAATTGTCATGGCTGTGATAACACATTTATTGATGATTGCCCATTCAACCTGCAGCCGTTAGGTCCACCCATTCACACACAAGTGATGAGTGTTGCTTCAATACGGAGAGCCATTTCAGACATGATTTACTGATATCTTCTTGAAGGCACAACAAAAGAGGCCTGTTTAATTGGAAGAGATAAAGAGAGGTTGGGAAATGGGAAACTCTTTTAGGTATATAAAAGGCACATTAAGATGTTGAGTGGGGTAAAAAAAAAAAATAAAGACTGTATATAGTAGATACATGCTCTTCAATAACAGGTTTCAATCTAAAATGGGCAAGAACTCATTTAAATCCAGCAAATCACTCTACTTCGTTATTCTTAGGAATTCACAGTGGACATTTCTAAACTCATGTCCTTCCTCAGAGGATATTCAAGAACAGCATTAACCTGGCGGATCGTAAATCTCGAAAAAACCTCTCAGCAAAGTTTCACCATTTAATTTTTTATTTTGGTAATGAATTATGCACACATTTACAGTAATCTTGGGAATAATAATCCATCTGAGATACAACCACAAAAGCTGTTCTCTTCTACGCACTAAACAAAACAGTCAGCCATGAGGGAGGGCCAGTAATGATCTACAACCTTCCTCCAATGCCATCTGGAAGCAATAACGCAGAAACATATGTCCTCCAATTTATATTCATATTGAAAATAACAGGTTGAAAAATATTCACTTTCGCAGATACTTCATCACAGTGCAATTTGCTATGGATGAACTCAGCAGTAGGCGGTGGATTTGTTTAAACAATGTGAAGCCTCTGAATGTATAGACAGAAGAAACAAAGGTTAGACTGGGCAAATGTTACTGGAAATATTTCTCTGCAGTCCTGCTGACCCAAACCAAACCTGCATATACAAAAAATATATTTTAACTCTAAGGGTCTGTGTGTGAATCCACACACTTCTCTTTCATATCTACTCGTTAGGTATGTAGTAATTGTTGAATAATTTTGAGCAATTAAAAAGTAACTCATAGTTTATGCTTAATATTACGGTTGGTAATATTATGAGTTGGTAGTAAGCATTCATAGTATTTAATAACTATTCATAACAGTTCCCGGTGATTATATATATGAAGAGCTCTTTTCCAAAATGGCATAAATCCATTTTGATAGTTTTCGGGAAAAGGACATTTTTTACCTAGACCCACACATTTTGTTAATATTTAATTTATCCTGTTAAAATGGTTTGTTTGAACATGTTGAACAATGATTGTTAAATCAAACATCATTATTGTTGATTATACATTCAAAGTTTATTATTATTTTTTCCAAAACGATATAAATCCATCAATTTATTTTCTAAAAGTTGATTGTTTATGTACGTTATGTGTGAACATGCAACATATGACATTAGGGACCCATACAATAAATGAATATAAATCAAAATAAGTGCAAATGCATTTAATGAATAAAATAAATAGTAATATAAAGTAAATAGTAAAATAAAATAAATAATGGCAATTTCACATTTCAATATTTCACATAAAACAAATAATTTTAAAATAACATACAAATACCACTAATTAAATAAACTCATTTTTTTTTAAATTTGGCCTTTATTGCGTTTTGGAAAAGAGCTCTTCAAGTACAACACACAGTGAAATGATTTATCTGCATTTAACCCATTCACCAAGTGAAGCAGTGAGCTGCCGCCAGTGAGGTGCCCGGGGATTGCAGGGCCAACACCCTAACCACTAGGCCATTTGGGGTGTCACACAAAAAAAGTAATCTAATTAATTACAAGTTCTCTGATTAATTAATCTAAGTTAATCACACACATTTTTGCCTCGTCGAAAAATGCCACCGTAGCGCAAATTGACAGCAGTCTATCAATTCACGTTAAACGTGTTATAGTCAGTTTATAATGATCAGTAATAGAAAACAGATAATGATCAGTAATAGAAAAATAATATGTATAACTGGAGAAAGATTTATTGTTTTTAAAGAATATATATATGTAATATATAAAATATATAATAAAACAAATATATAAATATATATGTTTTAGGCCAAAACCTTCTCAAACCTATCATAAAACAAGACACCAGACAATATGTTTGTAGAGACATGGTTCCTGTCACCACCACTTTGAGCAATGAGTTCTAAGTTGTGTGTTATAGAGATCACTACATAACAGGAATGCATCTACTATGTTCTTAATTTTAACTTTAGGCAGCTGATTGAAAGCCAGCAGAAAGTCATCAGAGAACATTCTCAGCTATGCTTCCAGTGAAGCTCTGAAAAATGTTCTCTTTGGTGCCAATTTCTGCTATTTTTGAATGAAAATCCCCGCCATTCCTCCTGCCCTTCCCGGTGATGCCAGGCGAGAGTGAGAGACGGGAAACGAGAAGGAGAGAGTGTGTAAATGCTTCGGGAGAGTGCGGAGTCTCGGCACATGCCTCTATGACAGATGCCTGAGCTTTCTCTGCCTTCTGCACACTTGATTTAAGGAGTCTGAGGTAATAACTTGGTCCATAGAGGAAGCACAGACAGTCTGATGAGGCTGCAGCCGCCCTCTGCTGTGCAGTGATAATGTAGCGGTGCTGTCCGTAAATGAGCACTTTTCACACCGAGCTGGAAGCTGTACACATCGCGTTCTGTCCCACCCTGCGCCTGCCCCAGACGCTCCTGCTGGACAGCATCGCAGCTCACGCCTCAGTCACAGCTGCTCATCTTGACCTTTTGCCAGTGATAATCACTATTTGTATTCCGCGGATGGTTGATGTCTTGGACGAAGACGGTCCACTTTGGCGACTAATTGGCGTATCGCTTCACCACCAAGCACAGCAATATACCCAGCATTTACTGGACACCTGTCGTGTTTGACTACACCTATAGTATTCATCTGGACTCACATAAACTCTGTATAAAGTCACGCAGTACCGGGGATTTAGTGCCCTCACAAGATGCTCAGGTTTTTTTCCGGTGCATGATATTTTCAGAGCTGTGCGCCTTGATGCTCTCAGATGTTCCCAAACACATCAGATGCCAAATGCACATCAGAGTTATTTATTTTCGTTGAAATTAGACAGCTGTACATTCTTTCAATATTTGACTATTAAATGTGGTTATATTATCAGCAGTAACAGTTAATTGTTAGTTGTTAGTATTTTGTAATAGTTTATTTATTATTCCCATTTATTACTATTTTATTTTATTTATTTTATCAATATTTTTTTTCTTTCCCTCCAAACTCTCAGTCTTATCTTTATTTCTCTTGTTGCAATGGGCATGTTTATGACAAAATAATTTCACTCTGAATAAATAACGTTACCTTCCTTCCATCCATCCATCCATTTTCTACTCCTTTATCCCGGGGGGTCGGGGTCGGGGGGGTTTGGAGCCTATCCCAGCTGCTATGGGCGAAGGCGGGTACCCTGGATGGCCGCCAGCACGTCGTAGGGTCAAATACAGAGACAGACAACCATTCACACTTACATTCACACCTAGGGGCAATTTAGTGTGCTCAATCGACCTATCGGCTTTATCTCTTCCTTATCTTATTTTAAAAATGTTCCACACTTGACTGTTTTTAGAGTAATTATGAAGGCCTACTCATGCTGGTCATGCCTGAAGTGTTGGCTAGGGAAGGCCCTTGTTCCAATACACCTGTCCCTAGTATAAAGCTATTGATCTGCGAAATAATTCCTTTGCTTTTAAAGACCTTTTGTTTTTCAAATGAATAGAAAGGGATTGTGTTGATAATCTGATTGAAAAGCAGTCGTGGTAATTGACTAGTTCTAGAAGAATGTCATTACAGCACTTCATTTCTTTCATCTGCTTTGTCTGCCACCAGAAAATTAAATGTTTAAGGTATCAGCCGATTCAGAGAGCACAGGAATGATGCATTTTCTGTTCTTGGGCTTCTCCTTGTGCTGAAACACCACTCTGCCTCCATTTGGATTTTGGTTCGTCAGATCATTTTCTCTGGAAAAGGGAAGAGTCTGTTTATGCTAATGACATAAGCGTCCTGTTAAATTAATTTGGCTCCAAAGTTTGTATAATTTCCACATGAATCAAATATGCTACACCCCTCCTGTGCTTTCCTATCCTGCCCCTCAAACCCCAGCCAAAGCTTTTGCCAGTGGAAATCTCAGTTAGTAGTGGAATGAAGGTGCTACATTTAGGCTGCTAATTCAACTAGAGCACCACATTCAAGCAAAGCTAAAATGTGACCGACTACAACGCTGAAGACACGTGTTGTGGGAAAAATCTCTTGATTCAGATCAGTGGTAGAAGTGGAAAGACTGAACGCTGTCTGCTGGGTACAAGCTTGTGGTTTATTCCACGCCATCTGCAGGATGAAACAGTTAGCATCACCATTGAATCTTTTATAGTTGTTACAGCAGTATGCAGTAAAAAACAACTCCTTATATGGGGATGTATGTTCCACAGACATCTGAATGTCTAATTTATAGAATGCCCCTTTTCGAAGTCACCTTAATCTGCCCTGAGCATAAATGAAAGAGGCACACATTCTATATATGAGCGTGGGGCCATACAAAGGCCTAAAAGCATTAAGCATCTTTGTTAGTAATTAAATTACTACTAACCATTACAAGCACCAACAGAGTGCAGCTGGAAATAAATAAAAACAGGCAAAATGTCCAATTTTCAGTGAACACCTACAGCGCACAGATAACACCTACATGGAGCAGGTGTTCACCCAGCAAGACACATTATACTTATTTATGCCTGATTAAGAAATATGACTAACATATCACTAAAGCAAACACTGGATAGAAAAAGTAGTAACAAACACTATTAATTAAACATTCATTAATGATTTAATGGTCAGTGTTCATAAACAAATTTTAAAAGACGTTGCCTAAAAGAAAAGCATTAATATAAATGACTTGTATAACTATTTATTCTTCAGTTCTGTTTTGTGCACAATAAATTATGTCATACCTTAGTTGTTAGGTGACTGTTTGAGTGTAGGTGCAAATCAGCCCCACCTTAGCCAAATCTCATTATCTTACACATTTTTGGACGTGCTCATGTTTGTAATGTTCTTAGGTCCACAAGAGTACAGAATAATCAGATTTCAGACGTTTGACAAAAGTACGTAAACTGATATGGCCAAATCGTTTTCTGTGTGAAAGAGAGGGATTTAGAGGCTCCCCATTAGTATGAAGGACATTCAGAATGTTTACTTTAGTCATATGAGATTCAGAAGGTTTCTGAATGTTCATGTTTTCGTTGGAAACGGTGGAAAGGCTGTAAGAGTAGTAATTGGGTGTGTCTGAGAATTTTGCACCATTTAGCGCCACCTGGTTTAAGGGAAAGAGGGTTTTCATGTGATGATGGTGTGAAAGCAGTGTTGTGTCAGTGGCTATGCGCTCAACCGAAAACCTTTTAGGCTGATGGCATTAAAACACTGGTACGACGCTGGAAAAATGTCATTGCAAAGAAAGATGACTATGTAGAAATGTGATAATAGAGTTTAAAAAGTCCCTCGTACTAGTCACCTCTGGTCTGCAGTTAGTATTGGAAGGTAACAGCAATTTGTCATTTACCTAGCACCAGTACCTTACCACTGGCTTACCTGAGCCTGAACCCCCCCGCATCACAGCCTAAACCCGTCCTCTGCAGCCGTTCTTAAATCTGAACAATATGGTGCTTGCTTTTCATGGGCTTTTTTAAAATGCAGTGATGGACAGAAACATACCATCAGTTTTTGGACTAGTTAGTCCATCAGGTGAAAATCATTTTTTCTGACATATGTTTTTGTGACATAATGGAGTTTGATGTAATATATAAACGTTGTTAAGGCACATTTGCACACATTGCTTACGTTGAGGTGGTAGTAGCATAGTGGGTAAAACACTTGCCTGTGAACTCAGTGACCTCACCATTGTGTCCTAGAGCAAGACACTTAACCCTCAGTGTCTCCGGGGGAACTGTCCCTGTAACTAATGATCGTAAGTCGCTCTGGTTAAGGGCGTCCGCCAAATGCCATAACTGTAAATCTGCCAATTCATTGACTGTTTAGCTCCATCTGTTCTTGATGAAGTTATGTTTCAGTGTTTCAGTCTAAACTGCTGGTTGGAAAAGAGATCATTTATATATGACTATTTTGGGGATGTCAAACCACACAAACAAAGTAACTCTCAGAGGGAAAAAATAAATGCTAGGGAACTGTAGGATATATGCCCTATACAAGTATAAGCAACATTCAATTTTGTAAGCATGGGAAGCATGTGTTTCTCTTCTCTTATGTTTAATCTCTTTGCTAGGAGAAGATTCTGCACCTCCTTGTGTATGTTTGTCAGATTGCTCCAGAAAGAGGAATAATATAATGTTTTAAAATGTAATTCCTAAATCAAATTTACTTAATCAAATATATTACAGCAGCTTATTAATCTCAGTCCTTACTGATGCTTATCTGCCCATATTCTGCCCAGACAAGACAGCAGTGTACTTTTTGTCCTCCAGCTCCAGTCCAGGAGAAATGTAGTGTCCACGTGTTGTCTGTTTGCACCAAATAAGGGGTGGATTCCATCCTTGCCCTGGTGTAGCAAACCATTATCTTCACAGTTGTGGAGTCCCAGAAAGAAATGATTCAAGCAGCATAAACTCACACTTAGGGCTGCAAAGGGGTGGAAATTTCTGGTTAATTTCCAGAAACTTTTCATGGGAACTTTAGTTTGGGAATTTTGGAAATATTCCAGATTGGAAACCTTCCTCTGGAATTATGGGAATTTATGGGAATTTATGAGAATTAACTGGACATTTTGGATAATTCTAAGAAAGATAGTCAAATACACACATAAATATAAACATTTCATTTTGTCATAAAAAGATATGCACGCAAAGGGATACAATTAAAAAGCACGACGCAAATTTATTTGTGAGTAGAACTTTTTATCAATGCTTAATTCTTTCACTGAATAATAAATTATTATTCAACTGTACAACAAAAGCATGAATGTTGAGTAGAATATTCCTTATAGCTCCCCCTTCAAAATGTAAAATGAAAAACTCCCTTTCCCTCCAAAACGTCCAATTCAAAATGTCAGATCAAGGCTCTATTTTTGCTGAACAAATAGAATGATCTTCAAAATATTTTACAACTGATGTATAAAATCAGTTGGCTGCATAAAATCGTTTACCAGGAGGCAGAAGAAACAGGATAACATTTACAGTAGCTAGCATCATGATAATCTAGCTTCTTAAAGGTCCCTTGACATGAAAATTTCACTTTGTGTGATTTTTTTAACAATAATACGAGTTCCCCTAGCCTGCCTATGGTCCTACAGTGGCAAAACATTGCAATAGGTGTTTTGATTATCCTGCTCCGCTGTTCAGAGAGCGACAGCTCAGATGGCCAGATCTGGAATTTGGCCCCGTATGATGTCATAAGGGGAAAGGTTACTGCCCCTTTCTCTTTCTTTGCCCAAAAAGAGAATTTTGACCCTCCTCTAAAAAATTAGCTCCACCGACTGTCATGGCTTGCGAACGAGTGAAGCATGGCAGTTGCTCGGTGCTTAGATGTAAAAATGAGCGCAAATGTATTTTTTAGTTCCTTCACCCGAGCCTCTGAAGAACAAATGGGTTCATTTTATTTTTTTCGGGAAATACGCCGACACGACTTCCTAAAGTTTTGTATGTCTGCACCAAACATTTAGCCGAAGACTGTTTCCTCAACTTGAGGCAATACAGAGCTGGTCTTGCTGAACGACAAAAATTAAGTCTGGATCAGTACCAACTCTCCCTGGACAAGTAAATCAACTTAACGCTATATAATTTTATTACTTTGCTGTATATGGTTACCTAGTATTTTACCCTGTAACATTAGCTCTGCAGCTAACAGCTAATAGCCCAGTTAGCAGGCTACTGTCGCAAATGTAAAGGTAGATAGCATCAGGTATGTCTGTGAATGGTGTGTGAACACATACATTAACTCGAGTGTTGTATTTGGACAGCCGTGCTGCTGTTAGTGTTATGGCGCGCTATGCCTTTCCCCTCATTGAAATGACTGAGTGAGTGGTTCAAAAAAATCAATTCACCGATCAATATCGATTCTCGTTCAAAAAATACGATATCGATTCAATAATTTGCGGATCGATCTTCTCCTGTCGACTACGCACTACTTCTCGCGAGCTAAATAGACAATACTATTAACTTGGATTGGATGAATTATAAAATAACCACTTATTGGCAAAGTTTACAGGTAATATTGCAGTACAGTCCATCAACATAGGGATATCCTCCACTCAAGTCAATTTATAACCAAGCCAAACTAGTATTAACAAAGAAATTTGTAAATAAATCGATATTGAACCGGATCGAGAATTGAATCGGATCATGACGTTGTGAATCGGAATCGGATCGATTCAGGAAATTGGCAAGAATACCCAGCCCTATTTACCAGCTAGCTGGCCCCTCACCCACCCACCCTCCTCCTCCTCCTCCTTATCATTTAAAGCTACAGACACAGAAACGGCCCGTCAAGGGAAATCTCATTGTGGGACTGACTCAAAATGGCTGTAATTCTGCAGCAAGGCTGAATACAGTATTAGTGGACCACTAAGACCTATATAAAAGCATTTTTTTAAATCAGCATGTCATGGGACCTTTAATACTATTAAAGTGTTTAGATGAACTTTGTGTTTTTTACGATAAACATAAAACAAAAAAAAAAAAAAAAACAAATAACACGGCACCGCATTTTATGTACAGTATACCAATGTGTTCCTTGTGGAAGCCCTGTATTACTTATAGTTTCCATATATATAACCTCTTTTAACACAATCAGTCCTTCATTCAATTAAATCTGGAGCTGCTGACAGAGCTTCACAAATCCAAACAACGGCTGGAGGAACCGAGGAGGAATCTGGAACTGAATCTTGTGTTCTCTTACCAGCCCACAAAACATCAACTACTTTTTAAAAAAAAACAAACAAACGAAACAAATCTTGATACTTTTTACTGCTTGTTTGTATACAAACAAGTGTTACCATCACTAGCAGAAAGCCACATTATCACAAGCTGAGAAAAATTACTTTAAATTATTTGCATGGGTGTCTAAGACTTTTGCACAGTACTATAGTCACCAACTTATGAAAGAAGTTAATTTCACAATTCTATTCGGTTCTGAATTAGAATGTTTACACTATATATAGCTATTCCTTCAATAGATTTAGCACAAAAGATTTAGCACAAACTTTCTGAACATGTCATCAGGCTG
Source organism: Brachyalestes nurse (assembly GCA_037974405.1). Lineage (NCBI taxonomy): Eukaryota > Metazoa > Chordata > Actinopteri > Characiformes > Alestidae > Brachyalestes > Brachyalestes nurse. The sequence continues at coordinate 12,614 of JBBPCY010003601.1, forward strand.
TTGCCCACTGAATGTGAAACAGAGAAACAAAAATGCTCAAATCTATATTCTGCACCAAATCTATATTCTGCCACAAAAGCCAACAAAGTGAACGGACCATATCATGTTTCCAGCCACATTCAAGAACAGAAACATAGAGCTTTTGCCTTTTGCAATTTGAATGTCTGTAATTCAGTTTAAGCTGCTTTTGAGGAAGCAACACCATTCAAAGGCAATCTGATCCTTTTGATGTTTATCAAAAATTACTACTTGCAAGGAAACAGTCAAACTGGACAGGGGCAAATTAAAATGGATTTTCACCATTATCACTTACAAACATGATGAAAATAAATTTACTGGCATCAGCACATGTTGCATCAATAAATGGCATTCACTGTGTAAAGGCCTTTACTAAGTTCCTGTTTACAGTAAGTGTCGTCTTTTTGGACACAAGCAGCTGATGTTTTATCTCACGTTAGGTGAAACGCCCAGCTGAGCCTATTAAGCATAATGATAAATATTTTTCCCCCACTGGAAAAATCAGTTACTGCTTATTTTAATGTAAGGATTTATTTTGCTTTTTATATTTTAAATTTTTTTGCACCCTTACAAATTGTCAGAGAAAGAACTTCGAATGCTGAATGCTTGCTGGGACAGTAAGCAGAAACCACAGAAGATAATGTTCTGATTAGTCGACTGGTCAATACCTTTGATTACAGAATCATTACTTGTGTTTTGTTGTGAATATTTGACACGCCTGGTCACACAGCGGGAATGGATCAGACTGCAAGAAGAACATGTGCTGAACAGCATGCAAATTTGTCTCGCTGTTTCCTGCCCGTGTGATCTAATGTTCTACTATGGCAAAAACACCAGTCTGACAGCCTCTAAAACGCAAGATTTATTTGAGTTCATTTAATATTTTTGTGTTTTATTTTAGAAAAAAATAACACAATAAAACATTATCCCTTCAGTACAAATTATTGAAAGAAAATGATTAATTTTCCTGAACAACTAGTAAAATGCATGTGTTTGTTTCCTAACCTTTTCAATACTCCCACTGTATCCTGAGGCCTCAGCACTGCCACTTCCTCAGTATCATTCAGAAACTTCAGCCGCACTGTAATACTGGCACCTTCATCCTCCTCGTCCTCTGTCCCATCGTCTTCTTCCTCCTCATCCTCAGTGCGTCCACGGCTTGTTTTCTTCCTCCCTCCCTGGATGTCTAGCAGCTCCTCTCCCATTCCTTCATCTGATCCCTCCTCTCCAGCCTCCTCCTCCTGCTTGTCCTCCTCTGCCGGGTCGTTGCTCTGCGGCTCTCCAGACTCCGAGCTGGACGGGGGTCCTGCGTAACTGTCGTGGCCCCCCAGGCCGATGAGGGAGGCGTGGGCACCCACGGTTAGAATGGTGCCCAGGATGTGGTCTCCACGGTCGGCCACGTGGGTGGACAGCCAGGCCAGGACGAGGGCCAGGACCAGGATGGCCACGCCACCCACCGCTGTGGCCTCCTCCCCCACCCCGTCAAACATGGACAGAGCACACACCGTCATCCCTGGACCCTCACTGCCTCCACTGAAACACACAGACAAGTATATTTCTGATTTTTTTCAACTGGCATTCGTTAGAAACATTATAGGCCCGAAAATGTTCATCATCAAAATCATCAAAATCTCAAAGGATTGCACAGACACTACACCGGATTTCTATATTGATTTATGATTCCTATTATACAATTTATAATATATTTTCCTACTAAAAAAGTCCAACAGGGCCTTCTCATAGCAATCTATAATACTGATGTAGTCTTTAGCACATTATAGTACATATAATTGTCTAGATCTGTACCATGGGTGTTCAAATCTGGTCCTGGCCAGTGTCCAGTCCAGTTAGATTTTTTTACTCGTCCATTAGTTTGCATATTTAGTGGGTGTGTTTGAGCAGGGAAATCTTCAGTCTTCCGGGACCAGAGTTCAGCATCCCTGCTATAGAGCAATCCTTCAGTGGTACTACTACACATAGAACTACACTATATGGACGAAAGTATTGAGACGCCTGACCATTATACCAACAGGGACATGCATTTCTGTGGGAAATTTGTGCCCATTCATTCTGTAGAAAGTTTATGAGGTCAGTCACTAATATTGGACGAGAAGTCCTGGCTCGCAATCTCTGTTCCAGTTCATCCCAAAGGTGTTGGATGGGGTTGAGGTCAGGGCTCTGTGCGGGCCAGTAAAGTTCTTCCACACCGAACTCATCCAACCATGTCTTTAGTGAGGTGTGTCCCAATACTTTTGTCCATATAACATACAAGTAATATACTTTCTATATAAAATATATACACACACTGGATTAACGGAACATACTTCTAGAATAACTGCACATACTAATTAAATGCTGTGCCACTGAAAGTCCTTTTACATCTAGGCCTAATCTAAGAAACTCTAGGTAACTTAAACTCTAGGTAATTTAACACACAAAAACAGAAAATTATCCCCAAAACGCTACTTTTCCTGAGGCCTGGTTTGCCCTGCTGTACAGTTAAGAGCCTGGTTACCTAAGAGAGTGACACAGTTCCTTAGCTTAGGCAATTATTAACGTTCCCTTCGGGTTTAAAATAGTTACTGAGCACAGTTATAGCACACCCTGCTCAGTCTGTTACACCTTTATCTAACGGTAAAGCCAAGGTACAGCAGTGACTGGGCTGTAAATAAAAAATAAAGAGTCTCTTTAGTCAAAACATCCGAGAAAAAAAGTCAGAGGAAAAACATCTTTACCTGCTTCAAACAAAACGTTAGCTTTCGAGTTAGCATGGCGGCTAATTCGGTTCGAGGAGGTAATGGAAGGCTATAACAGAAACACTAAGACTATAAAAGAAATATTATGGTTCCTAACATGACTGACACTGTCTCTGGACCTCTAAATTCCAGCCCGAGACGCAGACAGGGCTGTAAATGTGTGAAAGTCTGGGGGACGCAGACAGCCCGCTAGCTCAGTGACAGACCAGCAAGGACGACCTTCGCTCAAGAGAGTCTCAGACAGTCAAAACACACACATTTACACAAACACAACATTCTCACATCCACACAGCCTGGGAGGTCTCCAACCCTCCTGCACACCCGCTACCAATCTGAGCAGAAACCGTACCTCGTTTAGATCAGATCATGTTCTGTGTCCTGTCTGAGCCCCGGAGTCGCTCCAACTCCAGCAGCCTCATAAACAAAAACCCAGCCGACGTCACCACGACACGTCACACTCAGGGGTTGCCAGATTTGATAACCCCTCAATGTACGTATGAAACAGTGCTGGACTGTTTTCACTAAAATAGTTTGATAACTGCTGAACGACAAAAAAAATAATTAGAAAAGATTTAATATGTGTGGGTGTGTGCATAAATCTTTGAATATAAACCGCTGCCACAAACTACAGACTAATATTTTCCAAGAGTGGACATTCACAACCGATTACAAATACATGTGTTCTTTTATTAAACATATCCCATTTATATACCAGAAGACTAAGCACCATATAAACCACAGTTAATTTCTT
>JBBPCY010003651.1:0-16133 GCA_037974405.1 Brachyalestes nurse
ACTTGAGTGGAGGATATCCTTATGTTGATGGACTGTACTGCAATATTACCTGTAAACTTTGCCAATAAGTGGTTATTGGCCCCATTTGGTGTCGGTTTTGCCGGCCTCATGTTTTTATAGCGTTCCTTGCGTGCTCGCGAGAAGTAGTGAATAGTTGACAGGAGAAGATCGATCCGCAAATTTTTGAATCGATATCGTATTTTTTGAACGAGAATCGATATTGTTCGGTGAAACAATTTTTTGAACCCAGCCTTATTGTGTAGTTACATATTTTTATTGTACATGGTAGTGTTTTACACATGATCTCACACCTTTACACATCTTTTTTAATGGAAGTGGCATTTTTCCAACTTCATAATACTATTCAGATTGCATGTAGAGGCAAGAGGTGATCTGGTTAATTATTTCGGTTGATTTATTCATTGCTCTTTGTAGTTTAGGTCCATGTGACTTATACTGTCTCAAAGTCTACATGATAACACAAAATACACTGTACACATTTATCAGTAGCTCTCAGATTCTTGTCCAGGTGGACCAGCTCTGTAGAGTGAACCACCAGTGTCAGCCCCAACAACGGCACATTAAGAACCAAGAGGAATTGAACAGGCCCCTGAGCGCGTCAAGTCAAGGAGAGCTTTGTCATCCTATTTATATACATTTAGTACACAGTGAGGCAAAATATAATCCTCCTGGACCATAGGTGCAACATAGACACAACAAAACAGCAGCACACTCAGACATGTTAGAAATTGTGGTGTGTTCACACTTGTGATTCTTAAAAGGGCATCACTTCACACAAACAGCCCTTATCAGTATGAACATATGAAAATGAAGTGATTAAAAGTAGTGCAGTGTTTAAATTAACTTGTTGCAAGACCCATTTGATTGTCCAATTTGATTTCATACTAAACATGCAAAAAATCATTTTAAGAAAGTTGTCAGTCAAGAGTGCCACATTGTCCACATTAAGCTGTGTATTTGCCCATTAAAACTGACCAAATTATGTTTTCATAAAGATTTACTTTATTTATAGGGAGGTCTGTCTAAAAATGCATCTCTTATTTGAAATTAGTTCACACACATATTATGGTATTGTGTTCAGTATTCTCAGCCTTCTCCCGCAGATGCAGACTGAAATGATTGTTTGGGCCTTTGTCGAGGAACGTATCTCTCTGTCAGGTAGAGTCGATGCTCTGTGTTCGGCTGCCGGCTTGGTGAACATCATTTTTGGAAACTTTCTGTGTCTCATCTTCCTTCCTCCCAGTATTGGCTGTCCTTGTTTGTTTTCTGTTTTTGTCTGAGATCCATTTCCCTTTTGAAACTCAGCAGGTTAGTAGCCCAGCATCAGCCGAGGCCCTCGTTCTAGTCACAGGAAACTGTTCTGATTTACAAAAGATCAACACAAGATGATCTCGCATAAAATGATAGCACTTTACACAAGAGTACAGTTAAAATTTATGTCTCGATTGGCTCCTCATTGGAATACATTGATATGGGCCTAAATGGTTCCTTAGGGACCAGTGATGGAAAAAGTTCCTTTCTAAATGAAATATGTATTTACATAATCATGCATGGATCTAATTATAATGTGGAGTAAATATCATATTCATTATTATTTTGCCCACATACAAAAACATTATCCTGATGAGTCGGCCTGTGTTGACTCTATTGCACATTTTTGTAGAGCTGTACTATTTAAACCAAGCTTTGAAAAATAAACAAATACATTTATTTTGTATTTATTTGCAGACTAATGTGAAAAGGTACAGAAAACATTCGGTGTACTTATCTGACATGATTACTTCTCTGGCAGTTTATCTCTCACTGAAACTAATGCTTTAACCTTGAGGTGTGCGCTGTGCGCTACCCCTTATAACCCCTTATCTTTCCATGTTAACGGAAAAACTGACACAGTATAATTTCTTTATACAGAAAAATCAAAACATGAATCTCTCGTTTTGCATTTTGTGAATGTACCTATCGAAGAAGTAGTTAAAAATAGAAGAAAAGTAAAGCATCACTGTCAGAAAAATTCTCAAAAGAGTCTTAAAAATAAAGGAAGCTCACCACGAGACGGAGTGAAAATAAATAAGGTGTTTATTCTTGCAGCAAGGGAACAAGTCACAACAACAAACAAGTCTTACATAGGAGTTGTTCAAATCTAAATGCGTAACATCTCAGTGTATATAGGCAGTGGGCAACAGTGAGTATGTGATATCGCTTTTTAGCTAATTGCCAAAGCAACGTCTGTAATCAATCCAATGTCAAAACGTGCGCTAATATGGAAGAGAGTTCCGCTTTCTTAATTCCCAGACACCTCCAACCAGGTCATCTCGCCCTCCTTGCATCTGACAACAGAATCCCCCCAAAACCACAAATGGGCTTCTCCACCGGACATGTCTCTCACACTAAAATAATCTAATAACCAATTACATAGTAGCTCGTTCGTGATTCATGCATACATAACTTGTGAGACTAAAGGTCATATAAGGTTTATATGGGTACATAACTAATTAATATCTATGAAACTTGATAAGGATAAAAATTCTCCCAACAATCACATTTTCTTTGTGTGAGGTCGCCTGTGACTGCATGTACATGGAGGCGGCTTGATCAACATTATGAAATGTGATTGGTGTACGATAAAAATGACATGAAAGCATGTAATTTCTGGATTTGTTAAAATATGAATAGCACAAAATATTTTATTTTTTATTTTTTTGGAAAGCACATGGACTTAATATGTACACTTACCCTACTCATTTTTTTTCATGCAGCATTAATTGGTATCCAAGGATGTCTTCTTTACATTGTGTGGCTGTAGCACCTGTGGAAATACACGTATGAGACTGGTCTCAAATTAGAACACTGAGATTTGGGGCCAGAAAAACTGGATTGGGACTTCCCTAGTTCTATATTATACGTTTCCTGCTACACCAGACAGATGTTCATATTGGATGGTGCACACCCTTTGTTTTTGAAATGAAAGTGAAGAAATTACACTGACTTACATTGAAGGCACCTCACAGCCCTGTAGCCCAGAAGTTCTAAGAGGAGCTGTTTTGTTGATTAACAGCTAGTTAGCTAGTTGTTGACAGGTTCACATTAAAAAATAGACGACATCTTTTTATTTTTTGAATGACTCAATTGGATTTTACATACACTACATATCTATTTCACATATACATTTCACTTCTTCTTTTGTCTTGCTGCTACCTCGTTTTACTCCCTCGTGTGTGACTTACTCCTATTTTCAACAGTTCAGACTTTTGGTTTTTACATTTTTGTGTTATGCTTTGCACAGTAACTTCAAAATGCTCTTTACATCTTAATGGGTTAGTTCAGCTGCATGTCCATATGGAGAATTTTACAATTTGACTTGGTATTCATGTGACTCTATGCAGAGGAAGGAGATTTGAATGAGAGAACCAGATGTTGCAGTGCATTCCTTTCAGTAGGAACACTGTTGTTTGTTGTCTGCCAGTGCAGCTTTTGGAAAGTAGCTGCCTGAAAGGATTTTTTTAATAGTACTTGTGGTGAAAAGGCCAGTCTTTTGCTATGAATTTTTGTGTAGGTCACTCTAATGATATACACTGATAAATTATGCTGATTACTCTGATTGAGTGCAGCGTGTGAAATGTTGAATAAAAATTGTTTTTGAGTGTTTTTAATGGAGTGCTGCTGTTTTAAACCACAGATAAGCTGAATACTGCAGCCCACACTGTGCACTGCGTAAAGTGCGTTAAAGTGATATATTTTTGTAGTTTTATCTTGAGGTGCTGGATGATTCAGTAGCTTTGTAGCGATCAGCCTGGAAGGTTTTGTCTTAACATGCATTTTTTTGGTCCCTGCATCCTCATGAAATAATTCAGTGCTCCGTATTAGGATTTCAGTGAAGGATTATTTCAACTACCAATTAATCCAGTAAAGTGAAAGCCATTGTTTTCTCTCTTTATTCCTTTTTAATTATTAATTAAAATTAATTTATGAATGTATTAATTAATTTATTTTCAGTTGTTGAATCAATTACACATTAATAATCTACCATGTCTTTTTTCGTGATGAACTAAAAAATGGGACTCAATCTTTGCACCATTACAACAGTACATATTGGACACTGACAGGTTCAGGCTATTTCATAGCTGAACTAAAATCTAGTGCCATTGTGCAGTGAGGAAGTCTTTTCAGGCGAGAAATGTTAAAGATGCTCTGTGTCAACAAATTTCACACAAATACCAATTCATGTAAACCTAATAAACATTCTAATAGGAGTTGATCATTTAAAACAGTCCAGTTTGAACGTGGAGTGTCCTTAAATAACATCAGAGCTTGAGTATGAAACTAGAGTATGAAAATGAGTTTATGAAACTGTTTTTTTCCTTTTGAGATTTAGGTGGTCCTTGTCCAGTGGTTGCTGAGGCTAAACAGATGATGCCTCAACTTAGTAACATACTGTGATCTTAACTTTAAACTGTATTTATTACAAAGAGGTTGACGGAATAGATGGTCCACCTATACAGTAGGATAATTATCTTAAATAGCTACGTCACAGGTAATGTGACTACAGTTTGCTGAATGGTACGTAGAAAGACTGAATCAGAGCCATGACAAGTCATTTTTATTAGAATATTTTAGGGGATTTTCACCTACTATATAAATTGTGGAATTATCTCAGGTTATATTAATTCAAAGTGAAACAGCATTTTGTTTAACCCCTAAAGTGTAGGCTTCAAATATAAAACAGTGAAAAATGAAGGGAGAATTTTGTTGGCCGTTGGCTTTAAATTCCTAGTGACACATTGCATGTATTTAGCTAGGCTGATGGTTGGCTGATGGTTGGCTGATGGTTAGCCTTTGAAGGCAGGGTGTGTATTGAGTGTCTGTTCCTATTTTGCACAGGATTTGTATCCTAGTTAAACATAAACATTAATGTTGTCCTCAATAAAAATGGTATTACTCCTATCTCTCAAAACCTTATGCTGTCAATAAAGTACTTAAAGGAAGTAAATGACTGGACTTGACTAGAATAGAATACGCTGGTTAAAGACCAACTCCTTTTACAAGCACAAGGAACTGGTAATTGACCTCATTTCTGGTTACTGCAAGACCACTAGCTCATAAGCTGATATGGTGTTGGGCCAGATTCAAAACAGCTGGAAAACAAAAGTTTATTTGGTCACCCAACAGTAGCTGTTTTATACTGAGGTCACTTCTGATGTTCTGCAGACATCACATGATCTCCTGTAGAACTGTTTGGTCAGCATGGTCATAATTCTTCGGCAGACGTTTCGACAGCCCTTTTCAGCTGCACCAGTTCTTGGTAAATGACAGAGACCACAAGCACCAAAAGCAGGGCTTGAAGGACCACAGCTGTTTTGTGTTGTCCCTGCTCTCACACAGCAGGTGTAAAAACTTAAACACACACACAAAAAAACACTAGATACCATCAGAGCGCTGTGTTTGCCCTGCCAGGACTGGAGTTAGTTATTTGTAACTTCTAAAAAACTGATAAGATGTCAGGTTGCTGAGTGCGGTTTAGATGGGTTTAACCAGCCTTGCCTGAGTTTTTATGAAACTGTGCAAAGTGATGAAGTTGCTTTAAAATACAGTCTTTCAACTTGTGTTGCAGCAAGTTGAGGTATCATTCCACAACCTGTGTTTTGATAACCGAAATGCTAAGAGTTGATCGTATCTCCTGAGTAGTTGGTCGTTATAGTTCAACAGGATGTTTGGCGGCTGTGTGATTATGCATGCAAGAACATGTCTAATTTAATTTTGTGGGCTCAGAGGCTCAACCATTACTTTATTTAGAAATGCTGTTTGTGAGTTTACCCTAGTCTTTGATAGTGTTAGGTTTCTATTTTGGTTGAAATATATCCTAATGCTGTTGCAGAGCATGTTGTAGGTTTTGTACTTCAGTGTTAAGACACTTTCAGTAGTCAAGCTTTTATTTATTTTCTAGTTCTCAGATAGTTTTGATTGTCATTAAGACATTTTAATTTTATAGTAATTGTAGCTTGCATATTTCTAAAAGAATCATGGTCAGTTTCAAAGTCTGTCAGTAATTGCTCTTTGGTTTGACTTATTTCTAACCGGTTTGGTATGATCAGTCCACTTTTAAAAGCGTGTTTCTTTCTATGCAGCAGTAATTACAAATGTATTACAGTGACTATCACAAATCACAGTGGTGTCACCGTCCACCCAGGTCTCTTGACTTGGTTTCAGGATTATTGATGATGCCTAATAAAGCACTGACAAACAACATTCATACCAGTTGTACACTCATATTAAAACATACTTTTCCTGTGGGTTGATTCCGCCCTCCTTCTTCTCTCGTCTGTTTCAAGTTTCGAGACATATATGTGGGCACCTAGACATCATGTTATCTGAGCCAGCCCACATAGTTTTCTGCATGTATAAATTTGGATTAAAAAAAAGTTGGATAAGCTTCTGTTTTTCAAATGTAATGTGAGAATGATGGTTGTTGTAGCTAAATCAGTGGTGTAAGTATTGGATGCGGCTTCAATTGGATCAATATAGAGATTTATTTTTTAACTGTACAGTAACATTTTTGCACTTTTGCTGGACTTTCAGGCACAAACCTGACTAATTCTGCCCACTAGAGCACAAACCTAAACAGGCAATGAACATGGAACAACACAAAAATATTGTTTCTCTGCCTCATACATATGCATTTAAGGGAGGATTAAGATGCAAAATGTGCAAAGACCCTGCAGAAAATGGGTAAATGTGGCTGATTGCATATTCCACTTGGAGCATTTCCTGCACATAGGTCACATATTAGCAATCAGCTCATGTATATAAACACCAGCCCAAGTATATTTTTTACCAGTTTAAAAAGTTTGTAGGATTTTTAAAAAATGTTCCCTAGAAAAAGCAGTGCATAACATTTGACTACAAAAAGGCATCTCACCTGGAAAACCAAAGACACAGAAGATCTTAAAGGTCCAGGTTAGATCTTCTTCAGACTCTGACTATGAGTTAAGTGTTGGCTTGATACTGTACCTAGGCTGATAGCACTTGCATAATTTTAGTTAGCATTGACTACTACTCCTAAACGGCAGCCTGTCTGGACTAGAACTGGCCTCTTGGCGGTGGGGCCTCATGTTCTGCACCCTTCTTGGTCCTTGGGCTAGCATAGATCTTACTGAAGAAATGGTTATATATTAGAAATGTGCGTATTCTTCATTAAGGCAGACAGTGTCCAGATCGTTTTCCTTTTTGATGTGTTTAACACCTTTTGCCTGTGTTTGATTTTGTAGGTTTTGTATGCAAAACCTGACTTTCGTTGCAAGAAGGCAAATTAATCACTGAGCCAAACAAGTTTTTCCTGTCAGTCATTAAGCCCTTAAATCCGCTGTTTTTTCGCCTGTCAGAGCGTGTAAAAACGACAGTGTTTTTCACGCTTCTGAATAACACTTGTTGATGGGCTGCACCTTTCAGAAAACCTGGCCATAAACCAAACAGCAGTGTACTGTAATTTATTTTAGTAGAACCAAAGTCAGAAGTTCACTAAGAAAGATGTAGAGGTTATCACTTTGTATCTTGTGTGCAGACATTCATAAAATAGCCAACTGTGAACAGGCCTTGGAGCGATTCAACAGTAAACTGATACACAGATTAACAGTGGCACGTTTGTAAATTAACAGCTTAGTGATAATATCGTCTGTATTTTGCTGACGTTCTTGCATAGTCTTGTAAATGAAAATCTGTAATTGTAATAGGCGAGGACACCTCTAGTTGCTGCAGTGAAGCCATGCTAAATTATTTACTTAAATAACTGGTGACTTTAGACTTGGTGACTTCAGGCTAGCACCAACGTACATTTCAGATCTGTGGGAATTACTGATTTTAAAATAGAAAAACGATTCATCAATGTTTGAGAGAGTAGTGACTGCCTGTTTTGCTTGTAATTTTCTCTGCCTTTTAAAATTAGTTGCAGTGTTGTCTCAAATGTGCATGAACAGTGGCAGCAACCACAGCAACACAGGCCTGAAAAACATGCCGGCAGAATATTTGCCATTAAATGCTATTTTTAGCTATATAAGATGTTCTTACGTAAGATTTGTGCCTCCTTTGTACATACATCTGACCCTGAGAGTTCTTGGTTTATGAGTCGGTTATACACCTTCATGGTACCTAGACAAAAACTGTTAAATCCTGAAGAGAGGGGATACCCTGGAATCAGATGTTTTACTGGAAAGTACCTGCCAGGCATTTAAACATTTTGACATGAAAGAACCTGTGCTATACATATTGACATTTCAGTATCTCTGCGAATTCTATTGCTGAGCCATTTTATTTGTACATGTGGTGCAGAAGTCCATAAGCAGAAGTACTACAGAAAACTGCTGTGCTTTTCTGTTGATAAACTGGAGTCAAATATTTTTAAATTAAATTTAAAGCCCCTTATAGTCACACATGAACACAGTACAGCAGTGTAAACAATGTGAAACTCTTTCTCTGCATTTAACCTATTCCCCGAGCGAAGTGCCCAGGGAGCAGTAGGTGGGGACGATACCTTGCTCAAAGGTGCCTCAGTGGTGGCACTAGCACCCCTGGGATTTGAACCCACAACCGTCTGATCACAGGGGCAACACCACCAAAAAAAAAAAAAAACCCAACAATTTTTGGCATCTTTTTATGAAACAGATTTCCTTTTTCTATTTTTCTGAGTTACATCCCTTTACTGTCAGCTCAGGACACCCTCTGTTGTACTTAAATTTAGCTTTGCTTTCATTGCAGACAATTAACTAATATGTTGTAGAACACTTGCTGAAGTGAACAGTGCTGTTTTGGCTGATAGGTAGACAACTGAGAATTAAATCTGGTTAGTTGGACACTTTTTCAGTTCTGAAAGGCTAGATTATTTTGTGCTTGGAAGACATTACATCTGAGAGGCTGTCAGGTTTGGATTTTATAACATAATCGTTATCCTTGCATGCCTCTTGTTTTGTGAGAATGTGCTTTTTGTTTCAGCAGAGGTGCTGTTACCTCAGTCAGAACAGCATGGATTGTTATATACACTCTGTACACCCCACTAAGACTGAGGGACTGGTAGAAAACTGGTGCCCATGATTCTTGATTAATTGACAATCGTGGGTTTTTTTGTTTTGTTTTTGTGCTATCTGATATCACAATTCTTACTCACTTTAACATACCAAGTTGATTCGAGTATTGTAAACACACACGCTTAATATCTAGGACATGTTTCATTTGCACCAGAGTAGTGTGACAAATCTATAGGCCATTTCACACCCAGTGCTCGTTTTGCTGGCAGATTTTGACACTGTCTTCTACACAGAGCTCTTGGTTTCTCATGGTTTGCTTGCTGTGCGCTTCCTCAGCTCCTGTGTGTGTCAGTGGGTCTCACTCAGTAGTCAACGTCAAGATGACTAAACATCTAACTCTAATTGAGCTTGAAAAATCCTGCCTCTGATATCTCTGTGTGCTCAAACTCGCACCAGCATCTCAGTACTGCTTCTGTATATTAAGTAAAACCAGAACAGGCGTTTCAGATGACAGAGCACTCTTGCATAAAGTTGATCAATTTCATGGTCTTTATTTAGAAGTGACCCCAACTCTGTGTTATTTACTGAATTCTTACATAGTAAAATCTGCAGCTTGTATCATGGCAGCTCAGAGATGAATTGAAAAAGCTTTTACAAACATGTAAGCAAGTCTATAAATGCAATTTTTGTAAAGTGAAGTACGAATACTAAAAATAGGCAGAAGAGAAGCCAACTTGACCTGTGCTGAGCTAGAAATCAACTATAGGGTCTATAGAGAGCTGTACAGCTTCACGCACACTTAGTGTGGGTGTTAGTGTTTTAAGTGCTTGAAGGCAGGTCTGTCTCACTGGCAAATGATCAACATCCATATGGTGTTAGGTTAGGTATGCGAAATCTTAAATGTCTCTTAAATACTTAATAGGCATTAATAAGAACAATGTCTTTATCTTGGAATGAGGCTCACTTAGTTAAACGTTTATTAGTTTACAGCTTACTCTGAATCACAGAACACGGATGAGGCAAACACCAGCTTGTTTTATACCAGAAGCCAAACGACATGATGGCAGAGGAAGTGACATGCAGTGTGTGTTTAGTGTTTGCCTCTGCAGACACACAGCTCACTGTGAAGTCATTCTTAAAGGACCTAAAAAGAAACAAGAAAGTTGGTTTTCTGATTACTCTGTGCAAGTCTGATTAACCAGCATGAGTTTTACTCCCAAAGTTTGTTGACTACAGTAAGCAAAAGAGATGAATTTGCATACATTTAGAAGCCCTGGCTGCAGCTAAGAGACAGTGGACTCATGAATCTGTGAAAGTTCTCACTTTTTTGTTAGTTTTTATACCAGTCTGATAGTCATGTGGTTACTATATTTAGAGCTTGTAGCCCAGGCACGTCACAAGCTGTCTTCCTGTTATGTTCTTAAATTTGAAAACTCCACTGACGTGTTGCTTCTGCTTAATTGATGAACATGTAGGCCTGTCATCATTAAATTTTAGTTGACAGTTGTCACACAAATAATTACGGGTGTGCCAGTCAGATGCTCAGTATTGGTATTGGTCCAATACAGGCCAAAATCACTGGATCGGATATCAGAAAAAGCTTGAATTACAGCAACGTGCTGTAAGGGAGGTTATGGTAGCACACTAGTAGCACAGATGAGCTGCATGGTTGGGTCTCAAATGGCTGCCTACTTCCTACATAGTAAACGTAAACACGTCAGAATTGAAATAGAGAATTCTGCTCCCAGACATCGTATAATATGTCTAGCAAAGAGCCCTTTGCAATTTCCATGTATGCAGAATTCCATAACAGATAGATTATGCTTTATTTGGGTGTAGAAACTCAAGTTTTGGAATTTAAATAGACACTAAAGAGGAAGTAGGCAGTTATTTCTGATTCAAAGTGCAACCAGACAAATGTATAATTATAAGCTCAGTTGTTGAAGAGAGAAAGAAAGACAGTAACGGATTAGTATCAGAATGGGCAGAGTCTCGAGGTTTCTGTGGCAGTATCACTATCAGACATAAAACAGTGGTATTTTCACACCTACAAATCATTTCTTGTGACCCATTCTTTTATGTTATGCTTTCATTATAGCTGATTAGCTTAACAGTTCATAATCATAATAATACTAATGCACCTAATAATGAAGACATATTTTGATAATGAAACCTTACCACATATGAGTACGTATGTATAGTCTAAACACTGCTGATTTACTGTCTAGGCTGATCTAAGAAAACAAACACATGTTGCTCATCCAAATGATGTGAACAAAAATACATCCTATTGCTAAAAACTGTTGCAGCTGCCTTCATTAGGCCAGAGTTATGTCTGAAATTTTGTCAGTTTTTGTAAATAATGGTATGTCAGTGAGTCAAAAGCAAGATTACTTAACTCAGTTTGGTTTCAAGCAGTTATTCGATGGTTTAGCCAATTAGCAGAGTATGTTACTTGTTAACTACATTAACCTTAAGAGCAAAACTAAAGAAACAAACAGCCCCTTGTAATACTGCTTTAACCAGCCTGCTTCTACTTAGTCTCACCATTTCCTGTCAGGGGAATCCCCAACACCATCTTAAAGGTCACTCTATTACTATATTTTAACTAGTGATTAGATGAGCCTGCATGTCATTGTGACCTGGGGCCTCAACTTTTTATAAGCCTTAGCAGCTTTAAATACTTGATATGAAATACTAAAAAAAACCAAGACATTGAACTTTCTGATCTTTAGGTTGCAGACTATTCCTGCTGCTGTACATGACTGTCGATACAACTTCATTGCTTCAGCCAAATGACACACAACTAACAGCTGTAATAAAGACAATACACCACTGTTGTGACGTAACACTCTGAAATATGCAGTTTTGCACATTGTGTTCAGACCTTTCAGAAACTGTTGTGTATTATGAAGTTTGTATGACTAGAAAACTTTAAAATACACAATGTGTGTTAGTGATTAGGGAGATACCCCTGTGACCAGTTGTGGATTCGAATCTTAGGACTGCTAGTGGCACCACTGAGGTACCACTGAGCAAGGTTCCGTCTCCACACACTGCTCCCTGAGTGGCCCCGGTTGGTGGCAGCCCACTGCTTCACTTGGTGAATGGGTTAAATGCAGAGAAAGAATTTCACATTGTTTACATTGTGTGCGGTGCTGTGTTCACACGTGACTATCAGGTGGAGGCGTGACCATGGGGGGCTGGGGTGGGTCGAGCCCACCCTGCGAAATGCTCTTGTCTGTCCAATGAAAACTCTGGAGAAAAAAAAGCATTTGGTTTTCAAAACTGAGCTGCTTTCCAGTTGGCCTGTTTGAGTAGGGGTGTGTCCCTCAGTGTCTCCTCCAACAGACAGCACGGTGATGCTTCTTACACAGTTCACTGCGCCACGCATTTTCCAGCATGTTTTTAAGCTGTTGACCGCATTCTTTAATCAAAACAGCCAAATGTTCAATTCTTCTTTTATTTTCTGCTTGGTAACACCAAAACTGCATAGGTGGCTCCTTAAAAAGCCTCCACAGCTCCGCAAGCTGCAGGCCCCACAGTTGAACTCAGCACCGCTGCTATCAGCACAGAGCACCACACTCTCACTCCACTCCACCGAACAGTAACTGTCCAATACAGTAACCCCCCAAAATGTGCAGATTTTTACATTATAAGAGCATCCCCGAATTGTGAAAAAATGCAAATTTTTTATGGCAAAAATGCCTATAAATGTCTATTTTTATACTCTAAACCCTAAATATGTCCCCAAGTATGTAGAGGATATTTGCAGTTTCCACGAACAATTATTAGTTCGGTTCTAAGAAAAAAAATCGGTGAATGACTGAATATTCAAGGAAGAGAAATTTAGGCATTCTGGCACATGAGAAAAACACCACAGAAAAGGTAGGCATGAATTAATTTCTTTCAGAATTTGCCAAGAATAACCAGAGACTGGTCCTGTAGATAATATCCAGGTAAAACACTGGAGACTGAGCTTCTGTTGCCTCCCTAATGTTTACCCCCCACAAAACACACACACACATGATGCTATAAGGCACTTTACTTTACTTAAGCCAGCGTCATCAGGGACAGGTGTGTATCAGTTGGAAAATCTACTTCATGCCGTCATTGTCTCCTCTTGTGCTGCAATGGGCAACTCGTGATAGGTGTGACATTTTTATAGTGGTGAGTCATGGTTAGCAGGTAAAAATAAATGAAAGAACAATAATTCGGCTATGTTTGAATGAGGGTGGAAAGTAATAGTTGTGGTGAGGTTAAAAATGTAGGTAAAGCAGTTGTGTAGAATAGTTTTTCTGATAAGGAAATTAAGGAAATAAATGTTTTTCCTTATCAGAAAGCTTGAGCCACCTCACAGACACACTGAGACAAGGAAAACATCGCTTTCATGAATTAACCATGGGTGTAGCTTGAGCCCGCTGTTCCCATCACAGTGGCGCACTCGGAGTGTGAGTGCCAGGCACGGCCTCTTTCCTTCTTTAACACCACATCGCTCCTCTTTCATAGCTGTATTTGAATCCCAGGCATGCTGTGTAGCTCTTACTTAATTTGTTTTGTCTGAAGGTGTAATGACATTCACTCAGTGTGGGTGGGATCCATCAAAAGCTTGCTCACTGGGGGCTTGGATTCGAATTTCTGTAAAGCAAGGTCCCCACGGATCCTTGAAAAGGATTTAAAAAGTCTTAAAAAATGTTTGTTGTTTAAGTCCTCAATACTTTAATTTTTGAAAAGTCTGGAATTGTAAAAGGAGTGGCATTAAATTAATTCTATGGCGCAATAAAGCAACATGGGTGCATGTCTAGTGTGAGAGAAGGAGAGAGACACAGACAGAGAGAGAGACGGGCAAACTGTGCTTGGGAGCGCGTAGTTATGTTCCAACTTACCCTGTTCACTTTAGATCCTCTGTCAGTGCTGTATCAGCTCTTTACTGTCTGTGTTTGCGTCATTCCCGACTGTAAGTACCTAGTTCATATGGCGCTGTTGTGCTATTTGTTTATTTTCAGAAAGATGCTAGATTAGCCTCTACACTGCTAATAACTATAACGGTAGTAAGCTTCAGAGAAAGTAAAGGCTGAACTTTTCATGGCTGTGCTGTATATTCAGGCATTTTGCTCTTGTTTGAGGATTGTGTTCAGATGAACAAAACTTACTTGAGTCCTGAACCTTGAATAATTAGTTTATTGTTCTACATGTACACTAAGCATTTAGCCCATCTAGCATCTGTTTAACATAAGCACAGTAGTAATTTCTTCCTGTATTTGTTACAGAACCTTACACCATACGTTATCTTTACATGTGCAAGTTTAAATGGGCATTAAACATCCTTTGAACTCTGTCCTGCCTGACTCGAGTTGTGACTGACATCCCACAGCGAGTGTTGTCTTCCTGCAGCAGATCTTTAGTTCTGGGGAGTGTGACCCCCTTCTCCACAATCGGAAAAGAATGTATTTATGATTGGAAGGCGGTGGTGTGTCATGAAGTGTCTGATTCGCTAATAGTAGCTAAAAATGGTCGGAAAACAGTGGAGAAAACCCATTGCTTAAATAGATAAAGAACCCAAAAGTCGAAAGCTCAAGATTCAGGACAGTGGCTCTGGTGTTGCACAGCAGTTTTGGAGTCTGTTTTCTTTCTGTTCACAGAGGAATTTCCCGTATTTGGGGTCGGGATCTTGGGTAAAATCCCTTATTTTCATCGTTGAAAATTGATAGGTATGGCCGAAGTGCCTAAAGTAGATTGGAGCGTCACAGTCTGCAGTATTCAGCCTGCTTTAACATTAGTTTAGGCTATTTGTAAACGTGGCTATATAAATAGTCCTTAAAGCCATATTTTACAGGACATAGACCCTTCGATTGGCATCACTCGTGTGCGTCAATTTGCTTTCGGTTTTGTCAGCATGGACGCGCTGCTGTTAAAGGAAGGCACAGATGTGTCGGACATCGACAAAACAGTAAAGAATAAGTGGAGATGGGCTTGGCTACATGAAATGGGTGATAATGGCAAGCCATTTAGTTCATGGTGCAAAACATGAAAATGGCAGGTCACAGGTGTGTGCTTTTGTTTGGTATCTTAAAGGATAATGGACAACACAGCGCAAAATTTTTTATGAATGGCCGATATCAAAAATATCAAAATGCATATCAATATGTGCAGATACCCTGTAACGGTACTTTATGACTGGTGGATTTTGCTATTTTTATATTATTTAGTCGTGTGCAGCATTGAAATTTTTGCAATGTAGCAATATTTGTGCAGTGTAATCTTTAATTCATGTAATCTGTGTAGAATATAACTACGGCTCAGTAGACTCAAGACATTTTTAACAGGCCAAGTATTACAGTGAGTCTTGATTTCTGGATTGAAAATCATGTTAAACCTGAGCATATCTGTATTGTTAAATGCATAGCTGTTTCTTCCTGTGTAGCATGTGGATTAGGTATCTCACCAATAGGATTGGAGGGTTAGTCCCTTGTTCTTTTGGAGATTCAGTGTTAATTAAGTCCTGTGAGATGTGTTTTCAGTAGCAAGGATATAAATATGTGCATGGCATATGCTTGGAGAGGTTTTCTTTGGTGAATCTGAATATGTGGCTTTTGTTAGTCCTGTACAGCCAGAGAATTGACTAAAAGTGCCCCAGGTTGAGCAGCTGCCTGCTGAGAGTCTGGTAATACATCAGCATTCCTCATAGACAGTTTTTTTCTCTGCACTTGCTCCCTCTTTTTAAAAGCTGGCCTCCACACAAAGCCCTGAAAGTGCCAGAACAAACAGCAGTTTCAAATTTACGGCCAAGAGTCTCAGGTTCTACACATTTGCAAGTACTTTTAATGTGTGCCAAAGTAGAGCTGGGCAGCATTGCAATGTTTATCATGATAAATTACGTCACAGTATCAGAGTATGCTTTTCTAAATATATTCCAATTAGTGATGGGCCGATCCACGTTTTTCCAGTTCTGATCCGATCCCGATACACGACTGCCGGTATCGATACAGATTCCGATATAATACATCTTTTTTACTTTAATATCAGCATTATTTTTGTTGAAATTGTGCTGTTTGTTAGTAAGGTTACATCACAGAATAAATAAACTACTAAGCACTTATT
>JBBPCY010003678.1:0-16130 GCA_037974405.1 Brachyalestes nurse
TACAGGAGGGAAAGAAACTAATATTCAGGAGACGGGGAACGGGATCTACGAGGCGAGGACGAGGCGGCCGTGACACAAGGATTGTTTTTACATATAATTCATTTAGCTAGTTTATTTTTTCACTGTAAGTTTTTGTTTTTATTAACAATAATGAAATAATGATTCTGACACATTATGGATGTTAATTGATCCTGCTGAGCTAGAGCTATCACGCTGATGAACGGTGTTTTTAGTGTCATTTCCGTTCCAAAGCACAGTCTTGTCAGGAAACCTCTCTTGCATTATTTAGAAAACTGTAGTGACAGTTGAGGAAATTCAGCCTCCCACAGGCAGTATGCACAGCCACCACCGAGTATATCCTGACCCTACTGTGGTTTGGTTCAACATCTGTCCAGGCCATGGGTGAACTGCAGAACATGGATGGCTTTCCATCCATTCAAGACAACTGACTCAGGTACTTGCATATCCATATCCTCATATACAGTAATCCCCCAGTTTTAAGCAGATCTGGACTCGGGGGTTCAGTCACACGCAGATTTTTTTTGAGAACCGAACTCATAGTTTTATGCGGAAATCCCCACAATTACGCGGAAACTGAAAATATCCTCCACCTTTTTTTGTTTTTCTTGTGGCAATAAATGTATTTTTTCTGGATGTTTTCACACAAGGGGAGCTGTTCACCTCGCCACGGTGTCCCAATACTTTTGTCCTGCGACCTTCCAAGTTGCATATCTCAGTGGGGAAAACACTCAGACACTTCAAACTCCACAGTTTCCAACAAGCCCTCGTTTGTATTTTTAGCCCGAGTAGATCAGGTTTTATTCACCAAAAACCGGGTGTCCCAATACTATTGTCACGCAACCTTTTGAGTTGCATTTCTCGGCGGGGAATTTAAATTAAAAGACGGGTTTACCTTGAAAAGCGGCGAATACGGGTTTACCTTTACATTTTCTTGAAGGGTAATACATTACACTGAGTTTAAAATTAAATCTGGGAGCATGTTTGGGGGCATATTTAGGGTTTACACTATAAAAATAGGCCTTTTTAGGCTTTTTTTTTAACCAATCCATAACAACGCGATTTTTCCACTACACGCGGGTGCTCTTGGAACGTAACCCCCGTGAAAAGCGAGGGATTACTGCAGGGGCGCCAGAAGCATTTTTAATGTGAGGGGGACACATCAGTCTACGCGTGGGGGCAGGGTTTGGGCGTGGGCCGGTGTTGCTGTGTGCACGCAAAGTCTCGTCCTTTTAGGGGGTATTTGGAAACCCCTGTTGCATCTTGAATCTTGAATCCACTCCACTCCACTTAAGCGATAGGAATACACACACCACTGGATTCTTTCGAGAAAGATTCAAGATTCAACAGCGCTGAGTGAACTAATTATTTATGTTAAATGTGGGGGGGTCCAAACGAATAATTATGAAATGTCTTCAGAGTGAATGGCGGTGACGCCCATGGATTACTCTATACTGGTATCTCCAAACAATTAACATTAGAGAAGAAGGAAAAATCTTTCAGCAATTTCAGTGTAGATTAATGTATCAGTTTTTATCATGAGTCATTTTAAGCCATTTTACAGCTCAGGAAATTTTGACAGTGTAAAGCATGTCACAATGTATATGTTTTCCAGTATTCAGTAACATATGATGATGTCTGATAAGAACAGCAGTAAAGGCAATGTGTCAGATGTGCCAGCATTGCCCTCAGTACTGTAGCTGCTTTGTAGTTTTTGAGAGGAGTTTTGAGCATCATGAACTTTGCGCTGCTTTTCAGTCTTGGATCAAGAAGAGTCACTGCAACATGCAAATTAGAGATGGTCAAGACCTAAATGCAGTGAAGGATTTTGATACTGACCCTACAAAGGTATAAGGTCATTTTGTTGCCTATACATGTCTGGGAGTTTTGCCAGCAGAGCGGTGGCACCTGCAGAAGCAGAGGGTTCACAGAAAATCCTTCCTTCCCTCCGTCTCACAATAATCCGCGTAATAGCCTGATGCTACATTTTGTGCAATTTCTTATCTGGTTTAAATCATTATGTGTGTCACTATGTGGATTATTACCTTGCTTATGTGCAGTTCTTATGTGCAGTTGTCTACAATACGCAATATTATGCAGTGCTCTTCATGGTCTTAACTGTGTGCAATATCATGCGCAGTTTTCTTACTGGGTGCCAAATAATTTATAAATCACTTAAACCTTGATTATACCCTTTCATATGGAGCTCGTCCTCCTTTGTAGCTGCTCTGGACTCCAATGGTAACTAGTTTTTCTATAATAAACTAGATAAAACATGAACACCCTGCATTGGTTTTATATTTTATTTGATTACATTCATGTTTAAGTTGAAATTTACAAGAAATATTTGTACTTTAGCTGTGCAACTGTGTTAAAGGGAACACTGCTGTTAAAAAGCTCCTTATTTGTTCAAAGTGTTTATAAACCAAATGTTATTGCACTTTTGTTCATATAGCAGTACTTATAATGTGCAATACACTCCTTTTGAATTAATTATTAAATGAATATAACCATTAATTGGTTATATTAACCGCAATTTAAAAAAAATAATCATTGCCCCGCATTCGTTTTTAGTAATTCACTTAACAGCGAGCTCTTTATCTACACCCCAGCATTTGCGTATATCGCACAATGTATTTCATATGACACTGCATTTGCAGCTTGATCTGAAGCTATGTAAGTCCCTTATTTTCAGAAATTGTTCAGTGATATTTTTATTCACAAACATTGTAAACTCCATTCCACAAGCTAATAGGCTAGCTAGTATTAATATGCAGAATATTAAAACAGCTATTGACCTGTAAATTGACATTAAGATTGACATAAAAGCAGAAATTCGTGTTTACCTCCAACCATTTATGCTGTGAGCTCTAAGAACAGAGAGCTCTAAGTGTACAAGGCAGCTGGTCAAAAGAGTAGGTATTTAGACATAGTGGTCTTAAAGGCACAGTAACCAAGGTTGTCTGTTTAATTTTAAACTATAATGAGAGATAGGAAAATGGTCATGTAAAAATGAATTATTACATGATATTTTTTTAGCAGATGCAATTTTTTTATCCCTGCGCTGTTTGCTGTTGTGTTAATTTTACAATATATTTTGCACAAACAAATGACATACAGAAAGTGGTGATAACATACTTTAAGGCTGAATGGCTTTGGATAAATTTAATGTAAAAATGTCTTGCTGTTGTCACACTTTTCCTCCTTCTCCAGACACTGATTGCAGGCACACAGACACCAGGGGAAGTCCAAGTGCTTCATAGGTCTTTTATTTCTTTTCAACACTATAAACAAAACAAAAGGCATCAGGGCCAGAACAAAAAGGAGAAATGGAAATACTCACAAACCAGGGCGACATTGGACCAACAACTAAGGTCCACCAAAACTGAACCAAAAGGTGCCAAACCCCAAAACCCATGAACCAATAAACAAACACAATCACTTAAACAAAACACAACTCAGCTGTCAACTAATATGAAAACCCCCAGTGCACCCTGTCAACATAAAAGCCCCCAAAATATCCAATTTACATAATGGCAGCCTCCAGTGGTTAATCATAGTACTATGTTTTTGGGATGTTGCAGCTAGCAATGTCATTGTCTGATCTGTTGGGTTCTCTGAGCAAAGGAAAATTGACCATTGTACTGATGCTGAGCCAGCTGCAGGAGCAACATGTTCAGTCTGCATCATGCATGGACATTCAGGTCATGACCTGGGTCACTAGGATAAACCTGGTCGCTTTCTCCTCTCTTCAGGCCCCCATGCCATGCCTCTTTGACTGCCGGCTCTCTCTCTCTGGCATGTTTGACTTTCTTGCACATGTGCAGAATGTGGTCCGAATCTTGGCGCATCAGTCCCCTTGATGTTGTTTTTGTAATATTAAATACATCTTGATTTCATTCCCATCCACTACAGTGATGCATATGGAGGGAAGGAAATGAATCTTAAACCAATTTCATTAAAGTCCAGACTGGACTTTGGACTCATGTTTCATTTGAGTTTGAGTAGCACTCTCTTGCATTTTATTTCAATAGAGCGGCATGAAGAATTGTCAGAATCCAAAATGTATTTTGCTACTCCAGCTTGACACCTGTAGCTAAATGCATCCACTGAGTCTCTTGTATTCGCAAAGCTAATGGGTTGAACTGGTTCACACATGAGAGAAAAAATGGTATAGAGAATTGTGTGTGTGTGTGTGAGAGAGAGAGAGAGAGAGAGAGAGAGTGAGAGTGAAAGTGAGAAAGGAGGTTGGGGAGAAGAAAATTCATATTTGTTAAGCCCCTGACACACACAGCTGTGTCTTTTCATGTTTGATGGATGAAAAGAAACCATAATGCAGCATTTACATGCAACACCTACACAGCACTGATCCTTATTCAGTCTTGTCAGGGTGGGACAACCAGCCCCCACAATGCTGATCACCAGAGACATATGACAAATGACGCATGAGACAGTGAATGGTTACAATCATGTAGTGTTCATGTAATTACCATTGGAGCTTGATATAATATAACAAAACAACAGAATAAATGTGAGCCAACTGCTTCCAGGGAAAGATTACAGTGAATTATGACCATCAACCACCACAAAAAGTCAATTTTCATTTCAGGCCAATTTAAGTACACTATAGTCCAGGGGTGGACATCACCGGTCCTGGAGGGCCGGTGTCCAGCACAGTTTGATGGTTCTCCTCCTCAAACACATTCACTAAACCTGACAATTGACTGGCGAGGTGAACCAGGTGTTTCTGCGCAGGGAAATCACAAAACTGTGCTGGACCACAGCCCTCCAGGACCGGAGCTGCCCACCCCTGCTCTAGTCAGATTTGGAAAGATGAAATTGTATATGTACTATGGAAAATACATATCTAGTATCTGCATCTTGAAAATGAACGTTTTTAAATTGGTCATATTAAACTTTCATTAAAACATATAATTAAAAAGGCACTGTTTACATCCATTAAAATGTAATCGCTTTTGCTTGCCTCTATAACGTCTTCTGATCTTTGAATATGTAAAATGTAGAACAGTTATGACCCATGAAGGGCCTTTTCGGTTTTAGGTTCTGCCGAGTCCAACAGAGTTAGGAAGTCACCTTGAGGAGGCTATAAACAGTTGGGACAGAATAAGAAACATCTGGCAACAAACTGCTGACCAGATATGAAGGTGAATATTCACTATGACTAGCATTTTAATGCAGTCAAGGTTCTGACAGATTCCAAACTTCCAATTTTTTTCTCTATCAATGGGTTACAGTGCAGTAAATTATCTGCAAACTGCAGCAATTTTGACACTGCAAAAAATGAATGTTAACAATGCAACAAGTTCCTAAAAAAATTACTTTTCATTCTTAAACAACATCCCCAAGACAGCATCTGATTGATATTGTGGCCATATACTTGTATTATTGATATCATATTATTGATCTCATGACCATATACTTGTTCTAGGGGCATTATTTAACTAACATTGATCTTGTTTAACCATCCATGGTCTGTAAAATTAATATATTGATACTAGACACAGCGATTTAAAGTTATACTTCAGAGAGTGAAAAAGTATATCACATTCCTATATATTAAAGTCATCTGAATGAAAACAAAAATAATGTTGCTGAGAGGCTGAGAGCCCTGAACACATTTTACACCAATACAAAATGGTCAAAATACGGAAGCGTTGTGCAGACAGGAATCAAACCTGTGCTTTAACTGTATTTTTTTACCAAAATATTAACTTTAAAAAGAGATGCTTATTTATAGCACATCCATTGTCAGCCCTGGTTTTCTCACCCAGTGGTCATGCTTTAGTTTCCCCATGTGTTTCCAGGTGTCTCATCGTGCCTGTTAATTTAGAGATCATTGTTTGGTCACCAACATGCAACCACCATCTGTCAGGCAAGTTCTCTCCCTTGCCTTTGGATTTTATGTTGCTCTCACACACTGGCTGAGCGGACTGAGGAGGAACTGCGGTCTCTTCTGGTGACTGTTTATGTGCCTTTTCTGCCTTTCATGTTCTTTTTAACCCCTGCATCATGTCGGGCGTGCAAGGTGGACACAACTGCGGCTTTAAACTAGAATGAGATTTAATGAACACAAGCAGGGAAAATGAGATCACGGAGCTCCAAATGAAACAAGCTTAACACAAGACGGGTGCAGGGGCTGTTCCTGGATGTCCTTCACTTCCCTGGGAACCCAAGCGCAAGAGAGGGGGGGGTTACTCAGCTGCTTAAGCCTCAGCCTCGCGCTGGTCTCCTGTACTGGTCCGCTTTCCCACAGCCCTTTGGAGTGCGTCTGGTATGATCAAGGAGCTGAAAATGCGCAGGCACGAGTCCATGTTTCAGTCTCTAGCAGCACAGGCATTCAATAGATCTTTAACAAAGTAACCAAACCCGATTCGAGCTTGGTGACCACATGCCTAGTCTCTGGACCAGCTGGCTTTTCTGCTGCGTAACACACAGATCTTGAAACAGACAACCAATCACGAGACAGAAACAATGAAGCCATAACAAGGCTTGCTCACACACTCACACGGGACAGGTGGACACGTATTCAGGTGCCTAGCAACCCAGCTAACGATCCAATGAAGCTGTAAGCTGCCACACCTGGGTTGCCTAGGCACTGGACACACAGACACAACATACCGTGACATCACTGTGACAAGACAGGACGTGGGTATTCCTAGTATTCGGACAACGGGGGCTGCTGAGGGCATGATCGAGGCAACCCAGGCGTGACACATGACAAGAACAATGTTACTAGTGTTGATTTTTTGCCACCACATGTTAAAACATACCTGGTGAAGTGATTAACTACACAAGAATGAGTTAATACATTTTACAATACAGTTAATACATTCTGTTCTGTGGAGTGGGGGTGTTTAAGAACTTTAAATAAATTCATGAACTTTATGGCTTCAGAGCATTCTAAGAAGACACTTGCTATTTGTTAAAACAACCAAAAGACACCTCCTACTACCCAGGTCTGCTAAAAAGTGAGTAATTTGATTTGCGGTCTAATATTAGCTGGCTATAGAGCTAGTTTGACTCGATATTGTCACGTCACCCCTGTCCCCCATGAGCAGAGACGGTGATTGATCTTTGTTGTGTGACTTTATTCTCTAAACTCAGTGAAAACAAAAACAGGCATGAGAGCCCAACTACAAGCTTAAGTTTTCTAGAAACAACCATATACCTCAAGGACAGCACTAGATAAACCAAGGTGAGCGGTTGACCGGCACCTTAGGTCAGTCACCAACACAAATAAATACTAAACCCAATTCCCAAATGAACTAATAAACAAACACAAACACTTAACCTCAAACCAAAAACAGCTGAACATAATTAGACATTAAAAGTCCCAACAGAAAACATGAAAACCCCACATAAACAAACATCGACCTCTGGCGGCCGCTATGGAGACGTAACAGATATCCTTTAAGAAATATTCTTTGCTAAACCTTCCAATGCAACTTTCCCTTAAAACAGGTGCTGGTTTGGTGAGGAGAGTTCAACTTTAAAATTAAAAAGACTACACAAGTATTATTTAAGTTACATAATTTGGCAGAGGCTTTAATCCAAAGCTACTTAGGATTTTTGCATATCACAGATATAGACAAAAGTAGAGTTAGGAGTCCAGTTATTCTTATTGGAGTAGTGTGCTGTGTCACCCAGGGCAGGACCTCTACTGCTTGGAAGGCAGCAATGTTACGCACTACACCAACCATTAGTAGAGATTTGACTATTTTTCAGTTATTACATCATTTATGTATCTATATAAAGCACAGTATGAATACCTAATCCCAGAAAAAGTCAGGCACTATAGAAAAAGTCAAATAGTCCAGATGTGTTCACACCCCTTCCAATGACTTTTGCACAGTATGTGTTCTGGAATGTGTGATTGAAAGGGCTATTGCATAAAAATGTACTATATACTTTTATCTCTGACAAAATATTACAGGAGGATGGTAAATGTTATCATCTTTCAATGCAAGTCAGTGTAAAAAGGTTTTACTTTGGAGCCTTTCTACTGCTTTTCTGGTCATAAACTTTTACAGGGTAGAGGACCTCGGGAACTTGTAATTGAAAAACTGAAAAGGACAAAAAAAAATGGGACACAAGGTTTGTGTATACAGTGACAAAATATAGTATATTCTAACAATATGTTATGGTATTATTGTAGTCAAATATATTAATTCAATTTTGTTCACTTGGCTTTGTGCCACAGGCTGGTAACTTCAAGCTGTATTTTATCTTACTGTCACAAAGGATTAGGTTATCTGCTAAAACAGGAAATTATCATGTAATGTTAATTACACCTCAATAATAATGAGTGGAACTAATTAATTGTGACCTATTTCCTGAATGAAATTCATTGAAGATAAGATTCTTGATGCTTATCTGTTATCACTGGAAAATGACTGCATTAATAAGCCAGTCCTTTTTATTGGTGGTACAAACTGAACTGCATGAATATAAAATTAGACAATAGGAGATTCAAGCAGGAGCTGAGGAAGAAGACAGTACTCAGTAATTAACTGTTAAGACAGCTTGACGCCTCTGAATCACACTAATAATTTTGATAGTGCTGTAGGGCATGTTCCAGTTTAATATAATAACATACCACAATCTGTTCCCATTATTCGTTGATTGTTTCTTTAGTAAAAAAAAATAGAATATTCTGGCAACACGCTTCTGATGACATGTAAAGGTTACATGGTCTGATGATGCATCTTGCAGGCATTTTTAAATTGTGCCTTAATTTTTACTGTAGTTTTGGAAAGGAAAAAAAACAAACAAATACTTTTCTTTTAAAAAATGTTGAAAAGCCTTCAGAACCGTATGACACCTCATTACTATGCGAAGGAGAACCATGAGGGACTGCAGGGCCTATATATATAATGTAAACATACACTAAGATATAGGCTTTGAGATGGGTTTTAGGGATTGTAACCAGGTGCTGCCTGATCATCTTCAAGAAGTGTAATAAGTGATCTAACAGCAAAAAATATCAAGTTTAAATAGTTTATTCATGCACTTTTCATCACAATATTGAATATTTTGTATGTGTCCCTGAATCGCTGCCCACTTTGTCATAATAAGATTATTGCCTCTGTAAGACGCATCATGATATTTTTCCCTCTTCAATGAAGTGATGACACCTGCTGCATCTCCTCAGTGTATCTTTCTCATGTTTCCTCATTTTCATTTCCACTGATTCACAAATGCAAATGGTCAAGGTTAATGTCAGCTCTGTCATTGTAAAGCATAAGCTATCCTGACAGAGCAGATATGGTACAATACTGATGGAAATATATATGTTCTCTCTTGCACCTTAACTAAATTATCTAGGAAAAATACTATGCATACATTATACAAACACACACATACATACAGACCTACACACACACACAGACACACACACATCAAATCTTGAATTTTACATAATCTTTCTAATTAAATTTAATCAAATTACTTCTAAACAAATGCAAAAAACTTATTTTTTCAATTCGAAATGTTTTTTTTTACTTCGATTATATATGTCAAATCAATGAGATACATTGTAGTAACTTAAACCTTAATTCCTCTCAGATTAGTTTATTTCATTGATTGAAATGTTCAAATAAAATACACAATCTTAAACTGCTGCCTCCTCCTCCAACCCAACATAAAAGTTTGCGATTTGTGGCAGTAAAATTATGTTTCTAAATGTCATGGACTGAAACTGTCTAATTTGGTTAAGCCTATTCAGGATGAAGGTACAAGGAGTTTTTCAGTCAACAATGCTTTTTGAATGAGGAAGAGTACAAAATAGAACTCACAAATCATTCCTTGGGGCAACAAAACAACAATAGCCTGTTTGATTCCAACAGAAAAAGGGGGTTGGGAAATGTCATATCCAATGAATTTTGGTTGTTTTTGGACCCTGGAAAAATGTACACAACCATTCAGAAGTTTGGACACATCTTCTCATTCAACAACTTCCTTTGTTTTTTATTATGGGCTACACTGTAGAAAACATCACCTATTGCTCTGATGACAGCTTTGCACACTCTTGGCATTTTTTAAATCAGATTAATGAGGAATCAACCTGGAATGGTGTTTAATTAACAGGTGTTTTTCGTTAAGAGTTCATTAGTGGAATTTATCGCCTTCTTAATGTGTTTGGGACCATCAGTTGTGATGTGCAGAGGTAGGGTTGGTACAGTTAGTGATCCTATTCCACTCCACATTAGGACAAGAACCAACAGTCCATCATTACCTTATTACAAAACATATTCTGGTTTGTTTAACTCTTTTTTTGTTTACTGCATAATTCAATGTGTTCCTTTATCATTCTTTGTTTTCAATATTAATCTACAATGTGGAAAATAATAAAAACATTGAATGAGAAGGCATGTCTAAACTTGACTGGTAGTGTTGGTTATGGGCATTTAATAGTAGTATGATACCTGTTACGTCCATGCCACCTCCGGCATGCCCCCAGCGAAGTTCGTCACCGGAATTCTGACCTGGAGATTCCCCGTCACACCCCCTGTCAGTTTGTTCATGTTTGGGCGTGGTGCCTGGAAACGCACCTGCAGTGAGTAAGCCTCAGTGTTTGCGAGCTGAATTGCGGTGCTAGCCTCCCGCTAGTGATTTCTTTGATTTCTCTGGTCTTCTTTGAGTTAAGCCTTGATCCTGTTTGATTGTTTGTGTTTTCCTATTGGTCCTCGTATCTCTTTCCTCGTATGTCTCCCCTGTAGAACTTTGAGATTTTATTTGTAAAATGTAAAGTGCATTATAAATAAAATGTATTATTATTATT
Source organism: Brachyalestes nurse (assembly GCA_037974405.1). Taxonomy (NCBI): domain Eukaryota; kingdom Metazoa; phylum Chordata; class Actinopteri; order Characiformes; family Alestidae; genus Brachyalestes; species Brachyalestes nurse. The sequence goes on from JBBPCY010003678.1 coordinate 10,820, forward strand.
ATTTTCATTAAAAAATGATAGGCGACACAGCAGTCTAACGTGTTGTCACCATCATCAAACTTTCATGCTCACCTTCTGATTCTCCATATTACTCCCCCATGCAAAGTTCTGCAGCTTCATCTCTCCAGACACTCGTGCTGGCTCATGCCTCTGGCTTCTCAGTGTCAAAACTGACTGGAAGCTCCTGTACAAGGCTCTAGCACAGAGTGCATTCACAGTAAGCTGAGATCTTGCTCTCCCTCTCTCTCTCCCCCCCTTGTGATCCAGAAGTGACTAGCGAGGCTGAATGACCCACCCCGGCTGCTGCACGTCGCGGAGCTCCTGTTTCCCCGTGTTCCTGATGACTCCTCAACATGGAGTCTAGTTTCATCGGGCCCTGCTCAGTGGAGGAGCGACGTCTTCACACTCACAGATGAGAGTGGCCTCTGCGTTAAGCTGGACAAAGGACGGCATCTCTGAGCACAGTTAAAGACTGTTTCTCCCAAAGTTTGTTTCTCCTGATTTATCATTAACCCGTATGTTTGGTGCTCCTGTTTCTGTGCCCTTCTTCCCTGTGGCAGACATGACAATGCCCTTCATATTTAAACTACTGTCAAAAGCAAATATTTCAATTCCTTACTTTGTTATGTTTTTTATTGAAAACAAAGAAGTTGAGAAGTCTTGAAACAGCCAATTGAAAACTAATCCATTGTTTTACCTGTGGTATCTGGGTAGATAGAGCCAAGCTTTCTCTCACTGGTTAGACGTTCAGCAGCTGGACAGGTCTTATGTGTTACATTCCATACCAACATAATTAAGAAATGGTATCAGTCACATTTGAATTTACAATGGATGGGACAAATTTTGTGAGATAAAACAGGCCATCTAGAAATTCTAGTCCCTGTTTCTACTAGGTCATATCTTGCATCCTGAATATCTTAACTGCATAAAGCAGTCTGAGACAAATTTTAGCCTGATGTCATACCAGTGTAAACTCTCCAAGCCACATGACAACACTGCTTCTCAAAACAGCTGGCCTTCAGTTTACACTACATTAAATCATTATTTTGCCTCATCTATTTTGCCTCATCTGAAATGTCTATGTTTAATCTAGAAATGCCAAAGCATCCTATAATCCTATAAAATCCTATAGGGCTACTAGAAATAGCCATTACCGTAGAGGTGTTTTTCAATGCTTTTAACCATTTTAACATTCCATACTGAAGTCCTAGCTCTAACAGTCATTGTTTGCCACGTGTTTTTACGTAGGGCTCCAGACAGCCACCATTTATTCACATTTTGCAACCTTTTCTGGAAACTAAATTTTATAAGTGCCTCACCAATGTGACTCTTTTTGTTTTGCTGCACTATTTTTTTTACTTTGCATATCACAGGAAACATCAGGAGGGAATTTAAATTGATGTGTGTGTGTGTGTGTGTGTGTGTGTGTGTGTGTGTGTGTGTGTGTGTGTGTGTGCATCTACGTATGGGAGTAAGTGAGAGTGTGATTAGAGAGCTAACATGAGACTATTGTCATCGTAATGCTTCTTGAGGGTGAATTTGTGTGGGGTGTCATCTACCCATTCTTTAGCACTCTCGCTTGGCTGGTTGGTGATAATGAACCACTAATTCTTTTATCAAAAGAAAAGATTACTCAGACCCTTCTCTGCCACTACTGTCCCAAATTTCTGCCAAGCGGGTGTGTCCAGATCTGAAAGCTGCCCCGTGAAGCTGACAACCAGAGCTACAGTTTGTTAAAAGGTTTGTGGTGGGAAATCGATTTAAATTTGAAAGACATTTTACTGGTCAGAAGTCTCACTCGTCTGACATCCCTCTGAGAAAAAGCTGGGAAGAGATCACCTTATGTTTATAATAACTCCAGGAAAGGAAAGACGAACCAAAGTAAGACTTAAAAAATGTGTCTGAGCACATTACTATTCAAAACTGGAATATTCTGCTTAGGCCGGAGAGGGTTAAGGAGGGAAGAAAATGTGTACATGTTGTCTTAAGTGGTGCACCTATATTTTGAGCTGGTGCTCCTAACATTTTTAGTAAGGTGACCCAAAGATAAAAGTGGAAAAATTGTGGCTTACAACAAAGGACAAAGACTTGGGGGCAAAGGATGGCAAAGTTAATGTACAACAACTGTCACATACATCTAAACTGTCATCTGTCTTCTCTTTGTTCAATCATCCATTCATCTGCCACACTCAAAACAATCCACACGATCCTTCAAGGACATGGTTGACAGCTTTCAGCTAAAATACACACTTCAGTTTAAACTTAAAGAGTCCGGTGAAAAGAGAACAGCCCCAGTGAAATGCAGGCCATAGAGGTGTGTGTTCTTTTGGACAGTTGTTAAGGTTATATTTTTATTGTTGGTAATAAAGCTCACATAAACAAAGTCATGGAAGTAGTATTTCTCCAGTCGCTAATTAGCAAATTTAAGGTTTAAGGACTGGGCTCTGTTGCATTCCAGGTAGGAGGGAGTATTCCTACTTACCAGCAGCCACCACCTGCCACCCAAGCAGACTATTTATATTGTGCTCCCTCCATTTACCCTTTCCAATCACAAGTCAAAGTAGCAGTACTGCTAGTTTTCACACCCATGTCTCTTGTACGTTTCCTTGGGTCTCTCAGTTTCTTGTAGTTTCCCAATTGCCTCCCTCTGTCTTTCACAGTTTGCCTCTGTTTCTTTCCCTTCACCCATCTCTCCAGCCATTTTTTTCCTCTCAGGCAGCTTCTTTTTTTTCTAAGCTTCCTTTTCTTTCATCCTCTTGTCTCATTCTGCGTTTCACTTTCGCTTCACTTTCATATTATCTCTCTCTCGCTTTCCCTCTCTGCCGGGCTCACTCTCTCCGCTTCCAGTCTCCTTGACCTCACTCCGTTCCTTTTTTCTCCTCTCTATCTTAGTTTAGTTATTTACTCTGTTTGTTAGCCACATCTCTTACTGTTCCTTGTGTCTGTCTTATATTTTTCTTCTTTCTTTACTGCTTCATTTATTTAAGTTTTAGTTTTGAAGATAAATAGACCCTGCCTTCTATTGTTCTCGAGCCCTCCCCAGCAGCTGACAGGTATCCTTGACACCTTTGCTGCAAGCAAGCGGGGTTCAAGACCTGGACCTACTGGCTGCCAGCCCTAACCTAACAGGTGCCTAGTCTCTACACTCAAAACACCCCGGCTGTTCATCCCATTCACACTACTGTTACATTGCATTATTGTGTCAGATTTACATCCCATTCACATTACAGTTACATTGCTGTATTGTCTATTTATTGTATTGTTTCTCTCATCCCCAGCACTTTGTTCAATGCTGCTAAACAGCTCCTGTGAAATATTCATACTTATGCTGCAGTAGCCATTCTGGAAGGTTTACATATCATTCACACTATACTGTTGGACTACATTACATTGTTGTGCTATCTATTTGTTGTATTGTTTGTATTGCCTCTGTCATGCACTCTGTGGAATGTTGGCTATATGCTACACTGTGGTCCATTTAGAAATGTTGTCTCATCACATTATGTATGTGTTCACAGCTGCTGATGACAATAAAGTAACCTCGAAACTTAAGCTTACAGGTATGGTAGCTGCTATTTAAACACTGAGATAGAGTTCATGAAACACCTCATGATTCAGCTAAATTTGTAACAAAAAGGCTTGGAAACAAACTTTAGGAAATGACTTTAGGAAATAAAAGTGTGAATACTTTTCTTTCTATTTGCTGAAAGCTTCCCTGTGGTTGTACGGCAGGGAACTCCCTCTTCAAGCAGGTGACTAGAAGGGCTCTGATTTGGAATAAATGACTTCAGTGACTGTGTTCCCTGGATTGTGAATGTTTAGCTACCACTCACTTTGTTCATCTGAATTGTAACATCAGCTATAGGCTTGTTCACATACATGTCTTTCTTTCTGTCATGATAGTGTCGTGTGTTCACATCAGCACCACACACGCAGGAGGTACTTGTGCTGCTTTTAATCATGCAGTACTGGCTGTAAATGCAAAGGGAAGGTCAAAACACGGTGTGGCTTCAGGTAAGCAGCAGAACAAGTAAGAGTCCACAAACAAAGCACTGGATAGGATGCTGCTTCAGCTCCACAGTAAAGCTGGACAGCTCAGGGACCTCATCGAAGCCCGTGGTGTAGAGAAGAGCCAAGGAAAGCCAAGGAAACGCCAGGTTCAGACACTTTGGTCTACCTAGTCAATGTCTTTGTAACTAAACAGGCACTGCCAAGCTAATCATTTTGGCTGACTTTGTTAAGAGGACAAACAAACAACATGCTGTGCTAGCCAACTGGCATAAGGAAGAACAGATGCAAGACTCTGGCTCAGGCTGGGTGGCAGTGTGTGGGAACGGTAACTTGCTCAAGGGTACCTCAGTGCTGCAACTGTCATGAACTTCCAGTCACCAGGCCAGCTCTCTAACCACCAAGCCACCTGCTAAAGTGTACATATAACACCCAAAAAAAAACTTGAATTACACTTTACCAAGTTATGCAAATCTTTGTCTGTCGTCACTCAGGCAGCAGCCACAGCCATAGTCAGAAGAATTGTGGTGGAGGGTTTTGGGTTTGGTTAATATTTAACAATAGCTAAGCACCACATCATTGCACACTAGTTCCAATTTTTAAAACAAATTACAAATTATTTGGGGAAAAAAACAAAAAATATCCAAACCTGGCCCCTTTTCTCCACCTCTGCAGACAAATACTTGTCAAGATTCACTGTGAAGGTACTTTTGACATTACACATGCTTTTTTAATTCCTGAGTTATGAGACACAGAATTATCTGGTGGCCTGGTGGCACTTGGGTGAATGGATTAAATGCAAGGAACAACTTCACTTTGTTCACACTGTGTGCTATGCAATGCTATGCCATGCCTTGCTGTGGTGTGTTCATGCATGACAAATGGACACCTTACACTTATTACTTTAATCAGTGTCTTGGAAGCTGTACTAAAGCACAATTAGGAAGAGAATAACAAAGCTAAAGTACAGCCTCTGCATGGTGGAGTTCATTTCAGCACAACCTCAAACAATGAGAGAAGTTCAGGAGGGCACAACTGAAATCTGCCAGGATTGGAATTGGACCATTTTTGTTACAAAAAAGCATCTATAAGCCAGTATATATGATATTTATATTTTGATTTTATGACTGAAATAACACAAGACATGTAAATGCTTCTGCTACACCGATGTCAAAATGTTGTATAATGATTTTGCATGAGTCAGTGTGCTAGCCAGAGCCTCACACTTTATTTTATTAATGAAAAATGAAAATAAACATGTATGTATTGCTTTACGTTTATACACTGAATGTTTATGAATAGT
>JBBPCY010003750.1:0-16124 GCA_037974405.1 Brachyalestes nurse
ATACACTTCCTCGTTTCTCAAATAAACTCAGCCACCATTATCATCGCTATTTCCAGCCCTATTCAGATCCAGATCACCCTGCTGCCTCTCCTATGTCTTCCAGCTCTCTCACACACACCATGGTCACATGTAGCACAGAGACCATGGTGTGTGTGAGAGAGCTGGAAGACACACACAAACACCATGGTCACGTGTAGCACAAAGACTCCCACCCCATTTGGAGCACTGGATGGAGAGAGCTAATGCTACGGCTACTTCCAGCCTCATTTCTCCCAATCCTGCTGCTTCTATCTCGACCAGAACGTCTCCTACACACACTACGACCACATTCACCCCTGCCACCTGCTTTCCTGTTAGGCAAAGTATCGAAATAAACACGTGTTTGTGCTTCGTGAACACTCTTGGCTTGCACGCCGTCGTCGCTGCGCTCCAAAGCTATACCGGGAGACACGCGAGTATTTCTAAAAGGCAAATATTCCCCTTCAAAGTCAGAATAGGTGAATAACATTCACAAGACACCTTCACGGGACTTTTTATTAGCCATTTTTTTAAGCCCTTTTTGCTCTCAGAAATCTCACACGCTTACTCGCGCGCTGTGAACTGAACTGCGCTCTCTGGCTGCTCCTGCAGCAGTGATTCGGGACTCGAAACCGAAATTCGCGTTCTGTTTCGGTTCAGTACATACCGGCTATATAGGTACCAGTGCCGTATTGGCACCGGTTTTCGGTACCCAACCCTAATGTGTAGTAACTGTATTATAATGTTCAGATGTGTGTGTGGTACCTGTATAATGATGTTTGTGTGTATGTGTGCGTATGGGTGTTACCTGTATAATAATGTTGTTTAGATCAGATTTATCCTGGACTAATCCCTCGTTCATTCCACTCATTTTAGCCAGAGAGTCTCTCAGTGCAGCTTCTTCAGAGTGAAGCTTTGCTACTAAAACTTTCAACTCAGCATTACTGGACTCCACCTGGAAACACACACACAGACACTCTAATCATTATTACAAACATTGGAACACTTTATAGAACAGAAATGGTCCCTAATCACTAATCAGAGCAAAGTGGGCGGGCGCATGCTATAGACACAGCCATCAGGGCAATGGGACCTTTTACTAACAGGATTATAAATTCTAATAAATTCTTGATATTGTTCATGTTGGAAGCTCCTGTAGAAATGTATCGTACCCTGCTGAGAGCGTTGGTGAGCTGGTTCTTCTCAGTGTCCAGCAGCTGCCTCTCTATCTCCCCCTGCCGGAGCACCTCCTTCACTGCAGCCAGCTCAGAGCGCAGAGAGCTGCCACGACTTTCACTCTGACCCCACTGAGTCTGACTGCACACAGAGTACATTACACATTCCTCATTCTGCATATATATCCAGCATCATTTAGGAAATATCAGTAAACAGAAGTTGTCAATCAAAAGTCTTAAAGCCTTAGAACTTTTTTCCCATTCTTTTTTAACATTTAAAGTCTCATATCCTTTTTTTCAGCACAACCAGCCAACATGATAAAAAGATTGTTTTTAAAATGTAACCAAAATGTGTGTGTAACTGACTCACATTCTCTGGCTCTCTGCTTTGGCACGATCTCTCTCTTGCACGGCCGCCTCTTTCTCCTCTCGCTCATGGTCTTTCTCTCTCTGTGATGACATCACGGCCTTCTGAAGCCTCTCGCACTCCAGCTGCAGCAGCTCCGCCTTCACCTGCGCCGCCTGGGCCGCCTTCTCCGAACTGTCCTTCTCACTGCAGGAGAGAGAATATAGTGTGTGATATAGTGTGTGAACACACCGCAGTGTGAAATTCTTTCTCTGCATTTAACCCATTCACCAGGTGAAGCAGGAGGCAGGAACCAATGAGGGGCGCCCGGGGAGCAGTGTGTGGAGACAGTACCTTGCTCAAGGAAACCTCAGTAATGACACTAGTAGTGTTGAGATTCAATTTAATTAAATCACTACAAAATAATGAGTAATACTTCAACATACACACACACACACACACACACACATCTGTCCAGGCTTGATACCTTGTGAGTTTCTCTCTCTCTTGCCGTATTCTCTCTCGCTCCCTGACAGCCGTCTCTCTCTCTCTCTGGGCGTCGTCCCTCTCTCCCTGCAGCACCTGCACGCGGAGTTCTGCCTCCCGCCTCCCTGACTCCGCCTCAGCCAGCTGTTTGCGGAGCTGCTGTAAGGATGATTGTGTGGACTGTAGACGACCTCTGAGTTCCTGTGGCCAGAAACAGGACATCAAGAGCTTTTCCAGACTAATCACAATTTTCTGTGAGTATGAAAATAATAATAATAATAATAATAATACATTAAATTAATGTCATTACTTCTTAATTATTAATTGTAGAATTACTATTATGGTGCAGAAGATAATAATTCTAAACAGACTCTTTTGTAAAGACTGTGTCATTGCAAAACTGGGTTTTTCTTTGGAGTAGAACAGGAAAACGAGGAGCAGTGCAGCCGATTGGCAGCTGTTGATGAGCTGATTTGCATATTTACCACAATTAATGAATAAAAAGCTGCTGAAATCTCTGTGATGGAAGACAGGTGTGTTGTACCTGTATTTGCAGGCGTCTGCTGGTCACCATGGAGCGCAGGGCTGAGAGACTGGACTCCGGAACAGACAGGATGGAGTGTTTCCGTGGAGATGAGGGGCGGGGCGAGGAGGGTGACCGGAGTAATGACAGCAATGCAATGTTTTCTGACTCTCCCTCTGCTGAGGACCCCAACACCCCAGAGTCAGAGTCAGACAACATCACCTGGAACAGGGAAAAAAGGCAACATGTCATTAAAATATTTTTTTAAAAGTAGGAATTCAAAATGAATGAAGAAAAAGTAATGAGAGAGCATTTAATTCACTTCATTTATGATAATAAATAAAATTAATTTACTTACGAAGGAAAAAATAGGTGGCCTGTGTTGTCAGAAGTGTGTGTTTGTGTGTGTGTGTGTGTGTGTGTGTGTGTGTGTGTGTGTGTGTGTGTGAGTGTGTATGAATGTGTGTTACCTGTGCAATGTCTCTCAGAGTGTCTAGCAGGTTCTCAGTCTGAGCTCTCAGTGAAAGGAGATCCGACTCTTCATCCCCACTTTTTTCCTGGATACATGCACGCACACACACACACACACACACACACACACACACACTCTCTTATTGGAGGACTGCAATGTTGCTCACTATCCTAACCACCAAATACAGTAATAACACACAAATAAAATCAACCACAGTACATTAATGGACCATGACTGTAATTACAATATTAATTATTTTAAATTATATATTTTTATATTTTTAGAAGACGTTTTAATGCTCACAGTTGTACTTCCAGAACAGATCTGAACTGGATCAAACAGAACTGAACTGAATTGTACCTCCAGTTTCCTGGTGAGAGATGCTACTTCCTGCTCTCTCTCTTCTTCCCTGGCTTTCAGTCTCTCCACCTCCCGCACTGCCTCCACCAGCCTGTCAATTACAGACAACATCAGTTACACAGTAACAAACCTACAGTAACAGCCTCATACAGAAACAAAGAAACTGCCACAATTTCATTGTACAAGTGATTTAAAATGCTCTGGAATGCCCTATAACGCTCTACAATGCTCTGTAACATTCCATAATATCCTACAATGGTCTACAATGATCATATAATCCACACAGTCATTCTGACAGACTGTTATACACTACAGGAAACATAGGGGGCAATGTCACTACTGTTTCACAGAATCATACAGACAGTGTAGTGATCTTGGGACTCAGATCAATTCTATATATATTTATACATACTATTAGTTATGATTAAACTATTCATTAACTTTAGGACAGTTACATTATTCTGTGAATCAAATAATGACTGATCAGTGGATATGGGCAGCTGGTGACAAAGTGGTTAGAGCATTAGCCCTGCAATCAGAAGGTTGTGGGTTCAAATCCCAACTCCCAGTGTGACCAATGAGGTACTCTTGAGCAAGGTACCCACACACTGCTCCCCGGACGCCCCTCATTGGCGGCAGCCCCCTGCTTCACTTGGTGAATGGGTTAAATGCAGAGAAATAATTTCACATTGTGCTGTGCTGTGGTGAGTTCATGCATAGCTATAAGAGTTAACAAATTAAATAAAAAATGTAGACTCATATTTTAATATTATTTATTGTTAACTGGGGCTGTTCTTGACCTGTTGTTGAGTTCAGCTCTCTCTGAGTCGCTCTTGGTCTGCAGGTTCATCATCTCAGTCACCCTCTCCCTCAGCTGCTGCTCCAGAGCGGTCCTCTGTGCCGTCTCGCGCTCCAGAACCAGCGCCGAGCCGTCGTCACGGCATCGGACCGCCGCACACACACCCACACACTGCAGCTGCACACTCTGACACACCTGAGCCAGATCATTACGCATATGGGAAAGATCCCTGAGACAGCGAGAGAGACAGAGAGAGAGAGAGAGAAAGAGAGGGAGAAAAGACAGAGAGATACAGGGAAGACAGGGAGAGAGAGATAAGATGCTGATATAGCAGACTGAATAGTTTGTGTGTTTGTGTGTGTGAGAATTTGAGTGTATGTGTGTGTACGTATGTATGTATGTATGTATGTATGTATGTATGTGTGTGTTGGTATTTCACAGATGTGTACCTCTCAGTTGCACTCTTCAGTTCACACACACTCCTGCGGAAGCCGACGACCTGCCGCCACAGAGTCAGCAGGCGGCTGTGTTCACTGCTGAAGTAGTTGTGGAAGGACTGCAGAGAAAATAGAATATGTTTTGACTAATTAATTAAATGTGGTAATTATTAAAACCTTATACGCAGAATCATTTAATCAGGAAAAAATGCACAGAAAAAAATCAAACAAGAACATATACATGACAAGTCTGTATATACATATATATAGTCTTTTTCATATTGTGGTCAACAAGGAATGGACAAATCAAAATGTTCCAAGGTTACATCAAAGAAATGTACACTAAAGGAATGTTTTAGCGCTCTTTTAATGCACCATTCCTTTAATGTATCTTTGGGACATTCGTCCAATCTTTGTTGACCAAAATGTGAAAAAAGGCAACAGATGTTTTCAGATTATGTTAAAAAAAATGCCAAAAACTGAGATAGAAGGTTTGAAGTGCACACAAACCAGATGTAGAAGTTAAAAACTTTACTCTGCCCACCTCCTCCTCTCTCCTCCAATCTGCCTCTCTCTGCTCCAGCTCCTCCCTCGCTCTTGTCCAATCAGCAGTGAGTCTGCGAATGTCCTGACTCAGCGCCTCATTGGCCATACTGGCCTGTTCCAGCTGCTCACGCAGCATCGCATTTACAGCAGAAAGACTACTGCTCCTACACACACACACACACACACACGCACACACGTGTAACACACTCGAGTAACATATACATGTAACAACACACCTTACACGACAGTGCCCCTGTTCATAAACAGAAGTCCAGTAAACATCATAGCTTAAATAACAATGTGTGAGTGTATGAGAGTGTGTAAGTGTGTGTCTGTGTGTGATGTTACTGTCTGACCTCTGCTGTTCCTCCTCTAAGCGGATGAGGGCTGTTTCCAGTTCACTGCTGGGCTCATCGTCTCCACGGCGACCATTACTGGACATTTCAGACTGTAAAATAACACCACTGCCTGTTAGTGCACATAAAGGTAGCTGAACTGGATTATTATGAAGTCTCTTTACACCCTGTGTGTCCTGACTCCGATGTATAGTGATGTACATATAACAGTGGATCTTAAACTGTCCAGAGAATTTAGATCCTACACATTTTTGGTCCAATTCAAGTCAAATAACTCTAGTCCTTCTGAGAACCCATTAACAACTACCTTAAAGTTTAAGACTCACACTCATCTGGTTCTGCTCCATCTCAGATGTCCTGTCCTGCAGAGACTGTTCCAAATCAGCACACTTCTTCTTATATTGGAGAACCTAAAACACACACACACACATACACACTTCAAGCAGTTCACACTAAGTCCTGAGCCTCTCCCTGCTCTCATTGCTGCACATTTTGCTTCCAAAAATCTAGACTTTCTTGTATTTTTAATGTGATCTTGAGGAACAGTTCTCCAGGCTTCCTGACTAGCTTCAGAGGAAACTTTGTTTGTTAGGCCACACAGTGATCTACGTATGAACCATTCAAGCACAACAAAATCATTAAAGCAAAACATTTGTTCTTATTTCTTTTATTTAATCTAGTCAATATGCCAAAGAAAAAACAGCTTGACAGGAAGTAAATAGTATTTTTGCACCAACAAGGTGGTTCAAAGCAAAACATAACAAAATATAGGGGGTCAATACTTTTGGACAGTACTGTACATTCCTCAGAAGTGTTCCTGCTTTAGCAATGAGCATCTTCAGAAGTCCTTGATTGGCTGGAGTGTTCCATGTTACATATAGGTTAGAACTGAACATGGTATGAAAGCAGATCTTAAGGAGGTGGTCTGGTGACCACTGATATGAACTGTCAGGGCCAAAATTAAACAAAAGCAAAGCCCAAACTGAGTAAGTAGTCAGTACTGCTGACCTTAGCCTGTAGTTTCTGGACGAGCTGGGCTTGTCTCTGCTGTCCCTCCTGGTAGGCGGAGAGTTTGCGCTTGTACGCGGCCTGTTCCTCCTCCAGACGCCGCCGCAGGTCCACATTCTGCTGGGCGAGACTCCGCGTCTCGCCACAGTCTCGGTCCCCATCGCCCGCCTCCAAACGCAGAGCCTGTTCCAACTAAACACACATACATAAACACACACACACACACACAGACCATGCACAATGAGGTTACAGACCATTACAGAGGTTACTGGCCATTTTATCAGAAACACCCGCCCTGCAGGTTCTCACACAGTTCCAGACTGTAGCCTGCTGCTTGGAGGAGTGGATCACGGCACGGTGGTGTCGGGACACCCCTAGAAATTTATCTGTCGTCAGTTTTGGATTTTGGGTCAATCTATCAGCAACACCAGATTCAAGATTCTTTATTTGTCACAAACACAGTTATACAAATACAGCATTTAGAGAAACGAGCCCCTGAAACTGCAATATAGTTGGAGAGTATGGTGTGTATGGTACGCCTGTATGGTGTCTCTGATAAAGCGGACACTGTAGATCATCACATGCACAAACAGGAACCTTCAAAATCACATGGCTTCAGATTCACATGTAGCAAATTTGGAACATCTAACATCTTCAAATATGCTCCTCTGACACCACAGATTGAAACCAGAGACTTATTTGTAATCAAATGCACACAGTGAAGATTAGCCAATTCATGTCTGGAGTTCTAATTTGGCTTTTTTGGTTCATAACCAGCCATTTTGACGGCTCACAGTAAATCACACTCTTTGCCTGTGTCTGTTCCACCTTAATGAAGAAGTTTTGAGTTTGTGTTTATGGTAAAAGATTTGGGAGACTACTGAATTCTAGTGTTAGCAATATTAGCGTTAGCCTTGTACCCGCAGTTTTGATCTAAATAAGGATAATTTGGACCTCAACACGTCTTGACTAATCGACTCTGTGTGGGTTTTTCACTGAACTGTTTCTTTAAGCAAATATTGTGACTTAAAGAGCAGTTATGAGCATAGTAAAGGTTTAACAGTTTCATGGTAACCTCGCCCCCGACAGTAACATCCTGTCGCCATAGGAAACACTAAGGAATCCCAGGCTATAAGGATTTACAGCTAAAACCAACACAAAAGAAACTCACTGTATGTCCAGACTGACACAGGCATCATTGTGACAGTGTACTTTACAGGGGCCATATCATGCAAAATCAAGTGTTCCTTACTTCTATGAAATTAAATAATTTAAAGCAGTGTATAAACACTGTTAATGTGCCAAACAACACACCGTTTACGTCATATATGGAAACTGAGCTGCAAAGACTGAATTTTTAATTCACCACTTTTGTGATGTCACAAAACCCAATGCTATTCCATTCTACAGAAGTTCCGCTCCACCCACTCACACTGAAACTGTTAAGGGGTGTTTCAGCATTAGACAGCTTTTTGAATGAGGCTTAAAGGCACAGCTAGCATGTAGAAATGAGTTATGACGTTTCTGATAAATAAAATGACAAATACAGGGAAAGTGTAGAATATATAGCCCTTAATTAACCTTAAAAAGGTCATTTTTAACATTTTTTCACCAGTTATTAGAAATTTGTCAGGTAGTGCAACATAATTAAGAACAAAAAGATTCTAACTTAATTTATGCATGTAACTGTAACATATTTAATTACTGAACAATGTTTTAGGGTATGTGTTTAGGTAATGTATTTACTAGAAAATATATCTATCTGTATGTTAGTAATTCATTATGCATAGTAAATATATTAGTCAGGCATTCATTAAGCACTTCTCAGCATTCTATTAACGACAGTTATGTTTTTAATTAACAGTTTATTATGACTTATGTCCTAATGAGTTCACCACCTGCACGTAACTATATGGCGTTTTTTCACCGGCACAAGGAATTGTGCTGTACTGTGAGTGAATGTTTTTCCTTTACAAATAAAGCGACACGAACCCGAGCCGAACCTGAGCTGCTCGACGGCAGAGCTGAAAGCGGGTCACGGTCTAACTGACCACATCACAGCTTACTGATGCGTCAAAATGTCATACAAAATAGAAAGATGCTTTTTTTACAGTCCATGCAAAACTAGACAACATTGGAGATACAAACTAACAACTTGGAAGTCGACAACGTACAAGAACTGCTGACTGTTCCAGGTCAGCAGCCACTAGAGGCCGCCATGGTCTAAATTAAATGTAGGACTTTTATTTTTATTTTTATTGTGTCACGGTGTCTAACTTCACGTCTTCTGTCAGCTGTCTTGTGTGAGTTAAAGTGACTGTGTTTGTTGAATGGTTCATGTCCGAGTCCTTTGTGTATTTAAAGTCAGGTATGTCATGCCCTTGTGTCGGTCCACCATCATACTACCCATCACCTATAACCATCTTCTGTCCCTCTTCTGTGTATCCTCAGTATTTTAAGTTTCATTGTGTTTTGGCCCTTGTGCCTGCTTTGTGTTCTTTGAGTTCATTTTGTAAATAAAGTCCAAACAGTCCAGAAACGCAGGTGAGAATCAGGACATCGCTAACAAGTAAGCTGAGTTGGGTTTTCCCTCACACAGCTAGAGAATGTTGAGAAAAAAAATTTAAACGAAATAAAAAAACACATTTTTGGGACAATGACTGGCCATAAACTGTGGGGAGAGAACTGAGTCAGAAACTCTGTTACCAGGCTGAGATACACTGAATAATCAAAGCGTGCTGCAAGTTCCGTACCATCACAGCACAGTTTAGATACAGCACGGCTCCTATAGACCTGTCGAAAAGTGCCTTTAGTTTTGATCCCAGAACAGGATTAGGACCCCAGCTCTCCTACAAGCCCACAGCAGGCCCTCAAACACCAACCCCCACAATACACACACACATACACACTCACACGTCACCGCAATACACACCCCTACACACAGACCTCCACACACATGCCCCCCAAACCCCCAACGCAACCTGTTTACAGTCTCCAGGGGTGACAAACGCCATGGCAACGTGCCACTTCATTCCACTCCACATCGCCAAGGAGATGGGCTGGGCTTCCTCTCACACACACACACACACAAAGAAACACTGGGAAAGGGAAAATGAGTGGCGAAATGATTTGTATTCATCTGAGAGGCCTACAAAACCAGGACCAGTTAAAACAAAAAACGCCAATCATTGACAGACTTTCGGATCACCAATATTTCCCACATTGGCCTGTCAGTCCAGGGCGATTTTTAACACAGTACATACATACAGTGCTGTGCAAAAGTCTTGACTTGCTTTTCTTCATTTTTGCTTTCAATCACCTTGTTGGTACAAAAATACTATTTTTGCCTGTCTTATCTTTGGCGTACTGAGTAGATTAAATGAAAGAAATGAGAACATCTGCACCTGTTTCTTTTCTGGTTCAGGATTTAAGTTCTGCTTTGCTTGAATGATTGTCACTGTGTGGCTTAACAAACAAAAACATTCCTCTGATACTGGTCTGGTTCAGGGACTGGACTGAAAATGAGAGTCTTTGAAAATCCTTTAGGAAGCCTGGAGAAGTGTTCTTTAAGACTTCAAGAAAGTCTGGATCTTTGGAAGAAAATTATGAAATGAGAGGGGATCAAGACTTTGTCACATTTTTCCTTATGTCTGTCAGGACGGTGCTCACCCTTTCGCTGATGGCGCTGTACTTGATGGCGAGCTCGTCCCGGTCAGCACGGCTGTGGGCGAGCAGGTCCTCCAGACGGCCGAGTTCACTCTGCAGGACCCGATTCTCCTCCTGCAGAGACAGAACCGACGACATACTGGAGCCTGAGAGAGAGAGAGAGAGAGAGAGAGAGAGACAGAACAGAGAGGGAAACAGAGAAGGAGAGGATGGATTTATGGATGGAAAGACAGGCAGACAGAAAGATATATAAAGATTCAATAGAGTGATTCAAAGATTCAATTGTTTGTAACTAATCAATTAATGATTATTATTAATTTTATTGCTGAAGCTCCATCAGAATGGAACAGAGTGAGAGGAGCCTAAACCGCAGTGTCGAGACTGAGAGCCGTACCGCCGTCGCTCAGGTTCTTGGTGACAATCTCTCGAACCCGGGCAGGGAGGCAGGTGGGCGGGGCGTCAGGGGCGAGACCACGAACTGTCAGTCTCTTCTCCTCAGATAGAACGCTCTCTTCCAGCTTCTGGAAAAAACACAGATTGGGATCAAACTGACTGTGGTGACGGTTCTGGACATTCACCTGCTGGACTCCAGAGCAGACTCCTAAAGAGCATCAGGAGGAACTGTGGAGGAACCCAGAACCTTGGAATTGAACAATTTTGCTCTGCATGCATTTTGGTGGACTGAGCAATCTGCTCCTCTTTCTCCTCTTTCTGGGAGCAGCTCCCAGTTACTCACTCTAATCTGATCATCATAACCCCATAGTACACACACACACACACACACACGGACAGGTCTGAGATCAGCCGGACACTGCACTGGGGACAGGTGGCAACACAGCAGAGAGACACACACCTGCAGAGCTGTATATTTAGAACAGGATACAATCACACAAACATACACGAAAACACACACAACCACACACACACACACACACACACAGAAACACACATGAACGAAACAAAACAGACTCCTCTCCATTAAAAAATATTTCACATTAACAGAACCCCTCACTCAGACCTGAAGCCCTGATCTAGTTCTGATTCTCTTCTGATTCCGCTCTGATTCAGCCCGATTTATCTCTGATTCAGCTCTGATTTATCTCTGATTCAGCTGATTTATTTCTGATTTAGCTCATTTCTGTTTCAGATCTGAATTAAGTTTTAATTAATTCTGATTGAGTTCTGATTTTCAGTTGTGATTTAGTTTTGATTAAATTCTGATTCAGCTCTAAATCTTCTCTGTTATAATGAAGGAAAGCTAGTTCACCTGGATCACGGCCTCCAGTCGGCTCTCGGGCCGCGCAGCCTCCGGAACACTCATCAATAAACAAAGAAAAACAACAAAAAATACGAACTAAAATCCAGTCCAGTAGAAGGAGCTGAGAGAGAGAGCGAGTGCGTGTGTGTATTTATGTGCGTTTGTGTGGAGCCGCTCGAGAAGCTGATTCTGTCCCACAGGTGTCCGGGACAGACTGAGAGGGAGAGAGGTGGGGGGAGTGATGGGGAGAAAGAGAGAGAGAGAGAGAAGAATGAGAAAGAGAGGGGACAGGGACAAGGATCAGGATTGAGACAGTGATGAGGAGAAGGGTAGAAGGAGTGACTGTGAGAGGGAGAGTGAGAGAGAAATGAAGGGAAGGATAGAGAAAGAGGGATGGGGATGAGGACAGAGATGTGAGAGATCGCCAAAATATTGACAAAATATTTAATTAAATCACATTTTTGTTAATATTTGAAAGATCAGGAGAGAGAGAGACAGACAGAGAGACAGAGAGAGAGAGACAGACAGAGACAACAAAAGAGTGAAACTGAGATAGAGAGAGGAAAGAGAGACAGACAGACAGAGAGAGAGGCAGGACAGGGACAAAAACTGGGACAGTGGCAGTGATGGGGAGAGGGACAGAAAAATCCCCTTTTATATTAAAGGGACCAAAAATGAGACGGTGATGAAGAGAAAGAGACGGGGACAGGGATGAGGACAGAGACGGCAGTGGGGACAGGCATGGTGTCCAGGACAGAGACATGAGATACAATTATGAGAAACTGTTCCTTTAAAATCACACCTTTATTACGATTAAAGGGTCTGGGACACAGAGAGAGAGAGACAAGGACCAAGGACTGGAATAGAGACGAGTATCAGGATGGAGACGGTGATTGAGAGGACACAGAGACAATAACAGTTTTTATTAAGGTTCAGTCTTCTGTCTTCTGGGCAGAGGGTCTGCGATCATCTCGCTGATCCTGTCAGAGCAGTTTATTCTGTAGATACTGTAACAGTGCCCCCTAGGCCACCTGTCTGGAACTACAGACACTTAATTGGGTGTAAGTGGTCAAGTAGGTTTTATTTGTCATTTCTAAAATATACACACAGTACATAGTTAAAAATGAAACAATGTCCTCCAGGACCATGGTGTAACACAAGAACAGAAAAGAACACAGCAACAATACAACCAGCCGAGAAGAGACAACGTTCAGAACAACGTTCGTAACAGAGTACAGCAAATCAGAGTCGTCCTCACGTCGCATATTCATGAGCTGTGCCCTCCACATCACTCATGCCTCTTTTCCTCGGTAGATCCAGGAGCTCCTGAGTGAGAGGGAGCTTTAGCTTTGCCCATCAGGTTCCAGCACCAGTCCGACCTTCAGTTCGCCGGAGGTTTTCTGTGGTGATCAGAACTGTTAGCGGGTCACAGCCCTGCTCTGCTAGTTAAGTGAGCAATGGATACTTTATATTTTATATATATTTTATATATACATTACTTTCCATAACTTCCAGTGCGAAGATGGAAGTTATGGCCGCTCAGTCTCTGCTTGGATTAAAAAATATATAACCAAAATGATTCAGGGACAGATATGCGCACATACGAGCACAGGCATCGAAACAAGTACTCTCACACTGTGCCTGAATTCAGAGCTAGATCTTCTACTTTTACAGCTTATCACACAGACGACCCCCTGTAGGGACAGGCGTTAAAGACAGTTTGCAGAGTTTGCATTTCATTTGATTTGATTAAAATATGTTCAGAATCTGCAGGAGCTGCAGCCTGCTGAGTTAAAGTTAAAGTTAAAGTTAAAGTGAATTACCCTCCTCACGGACTTCTGCAGGTCAAGCAGGATTGTTCTGTGGGTTACCTTCAATCTTTTTAAAAAGTCTCCAACTCCACCCATTAACCAGGATGTCCCCAGTCACACAATACCACCAACACTGGGAGGTATTTATGGCATTTACTAGAAGCTTTTATCCAAAGTGACTTCCATGCCCTAACTACAGGGGGCAGTCTCCCTGGAGCAGCTTGGGGTTAAGGGTCTTCCTCAGGAACCCAGTGGTGGTGCTGAAGGTAGGATTTGAACCCATGACCTCTTGGTCCAGAGGCAAGTATCCTACCCAACTTACTTCTGTTATTGAGATGCCAGCATGAGTTGTAGCTTTAACTAAGATCCTAATTCAAGATTTTTGGCCTGGGTTTTAGTCTTGATTGGCCTGAGTTGTGACTTTCCTTCTCTTTATTTAGCTGAAAAAATGTTTTTACTTTTTCAAGGCATAAACAAAATTAGTCTACTGGACTGAAGACAGTTGGTAAAAGAGCTGGATAGATCTGAGAGTCATCTGCATAGCTATGATAAGTCACCATGTACTCATTTAATCTTCTTTCATTGATTTTCTTTGTATTCTTTTCATTTTACTTCCTTCTATTTTTATGCTTAATATTTTTATTCTATTCCTGTAAAGTACACCGAATGACCTTTTTGAATGATACTGGGCTACAGAAATAAACTTGACTTTTGGAGAATTTGCCCAGTGGGAAGCCTGAACAGGCAGATCCAAAGGGGCCCAAGAACGGATCCCTGTGGGACTCCATACAGCATATTTCCTCTGATTCTCTGGCTCTGAAGTGTTGATAGAGACGAAATAACCCCTGCATTCTAGATGCACTGTTTCCTGAGAGCCTGGCTCTAACTTTTCTAATCTGTCCAGCAGTGTTTTATGACTGACGGAGTCAGAAACTCCTTTGAGATTTTACTGTACCAGAGCAGTTATTTTATCTGATTCTGAATTCAGACGAATGTCATTCAGCACCTTTCTGAGAGCTGTTTCAGTACTTTGATGCATACTTTCAGTACTCTGACTGAGTTTGATTTGACTGAAAAAGACTTCTGCTCACACAGTATTGTAGTCTGAAGGTTCTTAAAATTTATTTTACTACTATTTTACTACTTTTAGTTCATTCTACTCATTATACTTTCTACTTTCTACTTTTAGTTCATTCTACTCAGTGTTCTTTTTAAATTTTCATTATCATCATGCGCAATATCCTCTTATTTTGTTTAATAGCCTAACCACTTTCTATATCACTGCTTATGTTAATATTACTTATCTACTACTGATCTCTATTACGTGCTGTTATATATTTGGTATAGAGAACAACTTCAAACCATTTTTTGCATTACTAATAATTCCCTGAACTGTCAGTTATTTCTCTATAGTTTTTATAGAAAAGAGAGAACATTACTTTAATTCTCAGGTCTTTGCGGTGGCTCCCAGTTCAATCCAGAATTCATTTCAAAGCATTACTCATTGTGCACAGGTCACTCAATGGTTTGGTCCCTAAATCCATCTCTGATATGTTTGGAGTTTATGATCCTGGTGGGTCTCTCAGAGCTAGTGGAGAAAAGATCTGAAACTAAACCAGGTGAAATGGTGTTTATCCACTATGCTGTTCAACCAACTGCCCCTCAGAATCAGATCTGCACCGACTGGAGCTTTAAAAAGCTGCACTATTCTCCTCCACCTTCTTTTAAATATCTGCTCTTCCACTGTACTTTTCATCTTCTTTTATTTATTATTCTTTAATTTCTTTTCTTGCATCTATTCCTTTACTTTATTTTATTTTTTTCTATTCTGGACAGCACTTTTCTATTCTGGACAGCAGGATCTTTTTTATGTTTTTGTCCACCAATTTGTTCTCACTACACCCAGAGCGCATTTCAACACATCACACACTCATTGGGAATCTTGCATCAGTCATAAAATAATGCACCAATGTAGAGGTTAGTAGGGGCATAAGAGCTTTATTTGCATTAACATTCCTGCTTCATTTAAGAAGGGAAACACATTCCTGCTTCATTTAAGAAGGGAAACACTTCTATCCACACCAGAGCAGCGGTACTTTTTCAATACAAGTAGGTTTTCATTGTCATTTCTAAAATAAACACACACAGTACATCGTAAAGACAAAACAGCACTCCTCCAGGACCATGGAGCAACACAAGTGCAAACAGGACAGAACACAACAGCAACAATACAACTAAACAAGACAAGACAACGTTCAGTGCAATTGACAATGGCTACATTGAGGATAAATACAGCATTTTGACCAGTACTGTATTCTAGCAGCAGAGATGTTCAAAGATGCAGAACAGAGTTTACAGAGTTTACATATGTAAAAAAAGGCAGAACAGCAATAAATATAATTGTGCAGTTTGTAGCAGCAACATGTCATGTTTCATACAGAATGTGTAGTATTAAAAAAAAAAGTATTTTAACAGATAATTAAGGTCTGATACGCATCAGAAGGGGGTTTTCTGAGGCTCTAGAGACTCCTGGGGCCTGTCGCAGGCACCCAGACATATTTACAACAGATGTAGTACTGGACGATGTGTATAAAATATCAGTGTTGCGATTTTACTGCTGCTTATTGCAATGACTTTCAAGATATTAAAGGGGCCATATCATCACTTTCCTCTAATTAAAAAGGCTTAAAGTCTGTAAATAAGGTTTCAAATAGAACCTTAGTCCATATAGGGAAAGTAAACAACAATAACAAACAATAACAATCACAAAACCAACATGTTTAAATACATCTCTTTGTTTTTGTTATAGGAGTTTACCCCCCCCCCCCCCCACCATATATGCACCAATATCACAATGACAATT
>JBBPCY010003817.1:0-16120 GCA_037974405.1 Brachyalestes nurse
GTGAACTGAACTGCGCTCTCACGCAGCACTGACTCGGGACCCCTGCTGTTTACTCGAAACTTTGAACAGGAAGATGATATATTTTTGGTCTTGACCAAGTACTACATGTCTGCCAGCTAGTGGCAGGGCTTAAAGTGTTAATTGCGTTAAAATATTAACGCATTATTTTTTTCTCTGATTAATTATTCTAATTAACGCGTTAAAATCTCAGCCCTAGTTTGCACACAATTTCATTGTTCTTAAAGCACAATGATTTCTATTTCTATTAATCCATGGGCAGCCAGATTGTCAGTAGAAACACAAAAGATGGTGCCTTTGACATTCTGAGCAACACTTTTAATGAAGATACCATCCTGTTCAAGAGTATAAAGATCATGCACCAGTGGAGCAAGTACTGCTGCATATTCATGCTTTTGTAGGTCTGACACTTTTGCTAGAATTACAAGCTGTATAATGTGTAAGGTTGATCTGTATTTTGGTGACAAATTGGCAAAAATCCAGTATACAGCGCAAAGTACACGCTGTGCCAAGAGGGTTAGCAATTTCTAGCTTATCAATATATAACTGTAGAGGCAGGGTGA
This sequence comes from Brachyalestes nurse, assembly GCA_037974405.1. Classification (NCBI taxonomy): domain Eukaryota; kingdom Metazoa; phylum Chordata; class Actinopteri; order Characiformes; family Alestidae; genus Brachyalestes; species Brachyalestes nurse. The sequence continues at coordinate 582 of JBBPCY010003817.1, forward strand.
GATCCCCTTTTGAAAGTAACTAATTTTCAAGGAAATATGATCCACTGCTGCATGACACATACTCAGTATTCGGTTCAGTATTCGGTTCAGTAATCTTGTCAAGAATGTCTGTGTTTTAAACAACTTCGGTATCATTTGAAGGATGGGAACATACATGATGGTATGTCCAGGTTGTTCCAAATAATACTCTACTGGCATTATATATGGATAGTTGTATTTAGGGCTGCACGATTTGGGGAAAAAAGACATATTGCAATTATTGAGATCAACATAATAATAATAATAATAATAATAATAATAATAATAATAATAATAAATTTTATTTATATAGCACTTTACATTTTACAAGAAATTCTCAAAGTGCTTACAGACAGAGAAAATAACAAAATAAAATAATCCATGGCAAGAACAGCTAAAGTATTGGGGACCATAAGCGCAGTTAGTTTAAGCCGGTATCCTCGGATTCGGCAGGCGAGCTGAATATCTTTAGGCATGATGGTGACTATCTTGGCATGGATGGCGCACAGTTTCATGACTCTCTTGGCGTGGATGGCACACAGGTTCGTGTCCTCAAACAGATCCACCAGGTTGAGCCTCGCTGGCCTCCTGCAGGGCCATGACGACGGAGCTCTGGAAGCGGAGGTCGGTCTTGAAATCCTGAGCGATTTCCCGCACCAGGCGCTGGAAGGGCGGCTTGCGGATCAGCAGCTCCGTGGATTTTTGGTACCGGCGGATCTCTCTGAGAGCCGCGGTGCCGGGTCTGTATCGGTGAGGTTTCTTCACACCGGTTGCTGGAGCACTCTCATGAGCCGCCTTCGTGGCCAGCTGCGTCCGGGACGCCTTACCACCGGTGGATTCGCGGGCGGTCTGCTTTGTTCTTGCCATGGTAGCCACGAATAAAATAGTGAAAATAATAGTAAAATATATACACTAAACAATGCTATGCATTTACCGGGTTTATATTTACAGTAAACTATACATTTTTAAAAAATGGCAAACAATTAAAAAAAAAAATTATATTGCAATATGCAATTGTGATATGATAAAGGGCACTCGCTTGTATATCAATGAAAAGTCGCATAAAAATTACTAATAGTGAAATGTTTAATTTCAAAGGAAAAGTCGCATCAATGAAAAGTCGCATAAAAATTACTAATAGTGAAATGTTTAATTTCAAAGGGAAACATACAAACTACTTATAACAACTTGAAATGCCCAGTGCTTTCAAAATACAATATTCTACAACATTAATCACAAAAAAATCTTTACAGTTTTTTTCTAATACTGCAGTTTTTTAAAACAATGCTGGATTTTCACATCAATATTTCAAAAGCTTGTGGCTTAAAAGGGGTTAAAGGGGTTAAAAGTTTATGTGGGGTATAAATATCTAATGTGCATATTATGACGTCATTATGATGTTTGTACACCAACAGGCTCATCAAAGTGTTGATACACTGCCTCGTTTCTCAAATAAACCCAGCCACCATTATCATCACTATTTCCAGCCCTATTCAGATCCAGATCACCCCTGCTGCCTCTCCTATGTCTCCCAGCTCTCTGACATACACACAAGAAAGTTATTGAAATTTGTTAATGTTTTTTAAATAAATCTGTTAAAGTTAAATTTTTAAATTTCGTTCAAAATATCATGATGCATATCGTATCGTGAACCCACTATCGAGATACGTACCGTATCGTGACCTGGGCATATCATTACACCCCTAAACAGAAATGTATTAACATACCAGCTAACACTGTGCTAACTGCATACCTAGATCACCACAGACTCTCCTCAAACCATGGTGAGATATTGAGTAACCTCTAATAGACTTGATTATGTGGCATGACATGGAGAGAACAGATCATGCAGGTTTTAGGATGGCTGCTACTAATGTTTTACCTGTGCAACATACTTTTATTTTTATAAATAATAGTAAATTCACACACCAAACATGTCTTGGCTGAGTGTGTTTGGGGTAAGAAGGAACATCCTGTCATTTCTTTTTTAACCATTGCTGCAACAAAGTGGTAATAACAGTTTAATTTGCCTGATAATTCTGGTGCTCTTGCAGATCCTCATCATGGGAATTATACAAGGGGGAAAACACTTAAGCAGTTATTTCCTTGGTTGTCATGGAAACAGAGGTCAGGGGAAAAGCTGTGTGTGTGTGTGTGTGTGTGTAGATTTCCATCTGAGTAGCTTTCCATCTAAAACAATAAAAGCACCATTATTTTGCCAAATTAATGGAGCAAAATATAAAGTAAAATAAAAAATAAATACAATAGAAAAAGCCATTTTTTCTATAGCTATGTATTTAAAGTCGTGTTGTTCATCATTGTTACTCTACTCAGGATTTTGTCTTTTAACAAATATCACTTGAAGAAGAAACACTGCATTCCAGCATAACAACCCAACAGTGAAACATGATGATGGCAATATCATGGGTTGGGGCTGTTTGGCTGCCGTTGATGGTTATGTTATATTTTTGGACCAATCAGTTTCATTTGTTATGGCTCATTCCACCTAATTTGTGCTGTTTTATATCCCCTTTCTGTTTCATTTAGGAGAAAGTGTCCATGTCTGCAGGCTTAGGGCTAGACTGGGATGAGGAGATGACCACTGCTCGTCCTCAGGAGTGCAGGTGTGTTCCTGCTGATCATCCTCTGTATGTTCTCTACACCTCGGGGACCACTGGCACCCCCAAGGTAAACACATGCACAGTCACACACGTTACAAGCATCCATCAACCTCAGTGATCCTGGAGGTTTTCCAAAACAACAGGCTCTAGCTTTCAAATGATGTCAGATTCTTAGATCACCAAGACAGAGTGTGTATTAGATTACACGCCCTCCTTCTATCGTTCTGTTAATTCATGTAAGTAGTTCCTGTTGTTTAGCATAGTTTAGCATCATAATAATTTGTTCAATATGCCTCAACATGTGGATTTTCTTACCATTATTTATCCAGCTAAATCCAAAGCAGTTCCTAAACATGTCCCACAGGTACAGTGAGGGGGAAAACAAGTATCCACAGTTTTGTTTTTGTAATTTAATATACTTACAGTGCACATATTCACTTAGAACCGACACATACAATGTCTTTTCATTTTGTACTTATAAGCATTAATAAGCATAAACACACACTTTTTGTGGTTTTATAGGAATATATTCAGACACCAGAGATTTGTGGCCATTATTAGCAGTCAGTAGTAGTTTGTAGTTGGCTTTTTGTAGTGTTGTGTCCTCTCTTTAATTCCCCAAGGTTGTTAGGGTCCCTCCAATGGACTTGCAATTTCAAAAACCTCATTAAATTTTCATTGAGATTGGATTGGCCATGTAGGCAGCTGCACCTTTTAAGGAAAACGGTCTTGAATTGTTTTGACTGTATGTTTGTAGTCCTTGTCTTGTTGAAAAAGCCATTTTTGACTGATTAAATTCTTCTCTAATCTTCTGGTACAACAACTCATGTTTTCTTTGATGATGTATATTACCCTAGTATCAGAGGAGCAGCCCTCACAGGCTCAAATTTGCGCTTTACTGTGGGAAAAATAAAAATAATATTAATAGTAACAACAATAATTGTGTTTGCTGTTGTTTTTACTGGTAGGTCAAACATAAAACAAGAATACAACAGCAATCACACAGCAAATAGCAACATAAACCAGATAGCAGCATCACAGTTACAGAAATATTAAATACAGAGTGGACAACGGGCTCAAGAGGTGGGAGAAGAGGTGTAGCACTGACAGAAAAGATACATTTTTAGCTGGGTTTTGAAAAAAAAAAATATAAAGGTTATATTATGGCGATTCTGTGAGGAAGAATCTGCATCCACAACGATAAATGATCTGCCTAATATTGAAGAAAATCAAAATTGAGGAACTTTGAGCAGGCTGGTTGCAGAGGAACATAATGAGCGGATGGGAGTGTATAGGTGGAGTAATTCAGCGAGACAAAAAGGCACAAAATGTTCTTGGGGCCGTATAATTTCAATCACCACTGTGTGTGTGGTGCCCGGAATACCTTTTCCCCTCAGTTGTTTTTTTTTTTAAATATATTTCCTTTACTCTTACTTGCGTTATTGTTCATATTTGTAAGTCAAAAGACATAATGTAAATTAGAAGTGGACATGTGCAATGGAAGTATATTAAATAAAAAACAAAAGTGTCTGAATACATGTTTCCTTTTGCTGTATCTAGCTGAGTTTGCACAGTCGGCCATGAATGAATGAGGTAACTAAATCAAACATTTATTCATACAGTTCCTTTTAAATAAGTTTGACTACTGTCTGTAAAATAGACAGGTGATGCATCATTGTTTTAAAAAACTTGTATTGCTTTTTTAAAGGCCTTTGTGTGACTTTCATCTTTGCCAGAATATTTAAATACCTAAAACAAACAATGATAAAAACAACAACGTAAATTAATGGGCTTTTTGCCTTTGCTTTGTTTTCACCTACACTAACTCACTATTTCTTTCTCCATGTCTGTAGGGTGTAGTGAGAGACACAGGCGGGTATGCGGTGATGTTGAACTGGACCATGTCTAATGTGTATGGACTCAGCCCTGGTGAGGTGAGTACTGGGGCTGAAGCTCAGTCACATGATGCCTCCAAGTGTCTGAGCCAATTTATTTAAGTTCCCACTACACACTGTATGACCATTAGACTCTCTCTTTGCTTTTGCTTTTTGTTTCTTCTTTCCTTTCTTGTTTTTTCTCTCTGGTGATTTGTGGGAAGGAGAACTATAGAAGGGGTAAATTATTGTGTTGCTGAATCTGCAGACACCAGATGTTGTATTTTGATTGTATAAGCACAATTAATATATAAATTACTTATTACATTACTTAAATTTACATTTCAGAAATGTAATTTATAATGCCTTTCTCTTTCTCAGGTGTGGTGGGCCGCGTCTGACCTAGGGTGGGTTGTTGGTCACTCCTACATATGCTACGCTCCACTTCTCCATGGCAACACCACGGTGCTCTACGAGGTGTGTGTGTGTGTATGTGTGTATGTGTGTCTGAGGTGTTAAATTGCCAGCTGGTATTGCTCTAAACAGATCTTGTTCTGTGGTGGGGTGCTGAGTGAAAACACTCAGGATGACCTTCATTACTGTTATTGAGAGAACTAGGACTGTCTGGCCACTTTTAATATATCAACATCTTTGACATAAACATATACACACTACTGTCAAAAGTTTAATTAAAATTCAAGCACAGTTCAATGTGTCATTGTTCATTCTGCAGAAAGTTCCTCCCAACTATGTTGCAGAAGTTCCCATAAGTGTGCGGCACTTATAGGTTGCTTTGCCCTCACTCTTCTGTCCAGTTCATCCTAAAGCAGCTAGATGGGGTTTAAGTCTGGATACTTCTGGCCACTCCATGTTTTCCAGCTTACCATTTTGTTCTTTTTTCTAAGGTAGTTCTGGCAGAGCATGGACTTGGGTCACTATCTTGCTGTAGGAAGTCTGTCTCTTGCGGATTTTTTCTGAGAACCCAACTAATAATTGTTAGTGGAAACCCCCGCACATGCACGGAAACTGCAGATATCCTCCGTATTTTTTTTTGTTGTTGTTGCTTTTGTGATGTCCGGACCTTGTCCGCCACGTCCCTTGTCCTCTTGCTGGTTTTGTATGTTTTGGACTAGGGGGGCGTGGCAGACGAGGCCTGGACACACACAGTCACCTGTACACAGAGGCAGGAGGTTTGAAAATAGCCTATTTCTCCTGGCTGCTGCCCTGTGATGCATCGGTGGCAGCTGCAGTCCTGAATTTTCCCCTTGGAGCGTCTCGAGTGTTCTCGTGTTTTTCTTTTTACCTTCTTAAAGCGCTGTATTTTTTATTACTGTAAATTAAATAAATGTATTGCTGTATTTACTCTGCTTATACCAAAGAAAACTCACTTGCATGAATTACAGTACAGTCTATACAGGGGTAATATCTGTATTTCTAGCACTGCGGGAGACAGCAGTTCAATATAAACTGTACAGTACGAATACAGGTTTACCTTTACATTTTCTTTAAGGGGAATGTATTGAACTGAGTTTAAAATGAAAGTAAAGTGTTTTGGGAGCATATTTGAGGGCATATATAGTATTTTTTTTTTACCGCATCACAACTTCGCGCTTTTTCACTATATGTGGGTGCTCTTGGAACCCAACCCGTACGATAGTCAGGGGATTACTGTATGTATGTGTATATATATATATATATATATATAAATGTATATAGCCACTATTTAGAATGGCAAGTGAGTGAGTATTAAAAACCCCACCTACATCACTGTGCCTGATGCATTGTTACTAGCGCTATACTAGTGTTATTACTTTGGGTGCTGAATGCTCTCCAGTACTGTTAAATTCCAGTCATATAATTATTGCAGCCACTGTTCCAGCCAGAAGGAGACTTCTCAGTGTGAAGAATTGAGATCATTTGCGCCTGGTGGGTGGTGATCTGGCTTGAGCTTTGTCTTTTGTCATGGAAAAATAGCCACTGACTTCTTTTGAACTCATTAAACGATGAGTCTCTCGCTCTGGGAGAAGAGTAAGAGGTCTGAACACAATTTATTATCCTTCCGCTTATTTGAAATGTTCTTTCAGACAGTCTTAGACTATCACTGTTTCTAATATTGTTACTAGTGCATGACTGAGTGGTATCTTTTAATGTGATTTATATTTTGATAATTATAAGTGTCCCAAGAGTTTATTTAGTGTATGACTGAGACTACAGACTACAGACATCCACTGTGTGTTGCAAGTCTCTGCAGGGCTATACATCAAGCAGAAGCTAAATGGGTCTCTGGTAGCACTTTGGGTAGAATGAGACTCAAATGGTACTTAACTTGACTAAAGCTATAGCAAAATCAAAACAAAGCAGTTCAAAGATTAAGGACGATTATTATGGCAATAATTACTGTAATTAACCAGAATTTATACTGATAAGTGCTGTCTGTCTTGTGTTTTTAAAGTGTTTCAGCTGCTGTGCATCTGTATCTATTTTAGTTTGCAGCACACACTGTGTGTGTGTGTGTGTATGTGGGGAGTTTGCACAGTTCTAATTACTATGCTAATAAGCTTACATTTAATCTACATTTGTCTCATAGCTGCAGTGTGGAACTACTAACACTACTGTTATTAATATTTATTATATTTTTATTACTATTACTACTACTGCTAATAATAATAATAATAATAATAAAAAATAGTCAGCTCATAAAATGTGTATCACTTTACTGTAGGAGCTCAAAGTGGTTAGTTCAAACTGGGGTTGGATTCAACCAATAAGAATGTCTGGGCAAGACTACAGCTAAAGCATGATTAAATACTGGTGTTGAAATTTTAGTGATGAAAAGAGCAATAAAAAAGCAAATATGTTTTGGCAGGTCATATACATTACACAAAATACACTAAATTTCTACCCTAAACGTTTTGTAATTTATTGCTTAGTTACTTGTGGAAAGCACTGTGTGTTACTGATGGTGACAGTAGCTTTAGTAACCACTCTGGCCTTTTCCTTCCTTCCTCACACACATTCATTTGGCCTATCTGTTGATAAGGCAGCTTTCCATAACACTCCATTCGAAACACATCCATCCAGACCATCTGTATTCATAACCCATCATCCAGGCACCTGCGCTAGTGCAGTTCTACATAACTATTGCAGGGAAACTCAAGTAGGTGTGCTAAACATCCACGCTGACATTGTTGAGGATGAAAACTCTCTTCCTGTCTTATTCCTCTCTTATTTTAGCAGCAAGAGATATCTCCAGTGGGGAAACATTAAAAGTTAATTCAGATTTTTTTCTGTGACACATTTCCAAATGTAATGCTTATGCTATGATACCTATTGTTATAATAATTATTTGAGTAATATTATAAGAATATAATTACTATAGTAGTAATTGCAATACATTATTTACACATTATCATTTAATTTGTTTTTTTTTGTAGGGAAAACCTGTGGGGACTCCGGATCCTGGAGCCTTTTTCCGTGTGATGTCTGAGCATGGAACAGCCTCAGTGTTTACAGCCCCCACTGCCATCAGAGCCATTAGACAGCAAGACCCACAGGCAGCCCATGGGAAACGGTACTCACTCAACAGGTAAACCTGCTTTCATCACGTAAACATTCATCAAGGAAACACTTGCCTACAAGGCTGCAACAATTCATCAGTGACTTTGATTAGTAAAAATGTGGGTTGGTGTTGCTGGTGTGTTGTTTATTTAACACCAACATTCTCCATCAAACACATAACTCATGACCAAACACTATCACTCTTCACCAAACACAGTCTTTCTCCTCCAAGCCCCATTAATCTCCATGTAAACGTGATCATTCTCTACTCAACAAGAAGATTTGCCACCAAAAATGAGCATTGTTGAGAATATGAACTTCACCTCAGTCCACATTCTCAACAGACATTAGTAATTCTAAACTAGACTCCAGCAGAAATGCAACTGTAAAACCTGCTGTTGACAGTGAATTCCCTCAGGGACTTCCTGACACCATAAAATGAATGTTAAATTAAAGACAACATCTCTTAAAAGCAAGGCTAGGTCACACATATTGTCTTGTCTTTTTTAATGAGGCTTTTAGGATGGTTATTTTTTCTCATTGTAATTAAATAATTGAACGTGTGAAGCATTCAGAATATGATGGCCATTACCTGCTTTGGTAATTTTAAGTGCCTTATTGGAAAAGACTGAGCGTGTCCAGAGAGGAAATTACATTTCACCTCTGCTGCCTGCCTTTTGAAATGAGTGAACCAATGCTTTTTGTGAAAGAGTAGATTGCGGACAGCGGGAGGGATGTGTTTTCGCTAGGAAATAAGAAAAATATCATTATGATTTAGCATGGTTGCATGGCTTTTGTTTTACTTTGCCCTCTGATGCTCTTCATATAAACCTATCACATAATTACACCATGAATACATTAGGTTTGTTTAGTAGGGGTCAAAAATCCTGAAGCCCAAAGGCTTGATGATGTTAAAAAACTGAAGTGGGTATTATATTGAACATTGTTAACAGAAAAAAGGATTTTTCAAACCACCATAAGGCGTGGTTAGAATATTCACATTCTGGAAAGTCTTTTTTTAATTAAAGTACCGTTCAAGAGTTTGGAATCAACATTTTAAATTATATGAAAAATTACATAAATGATTTTAATATGCTCAACCTATGCAATTTCACAAATAAATTTTACATTTTAGTTCAGAATGAGGTAAAGAATGATGAATGATTTCTAAATCGGCTGAGAAATCTGCATATAAAAAGTAAAGATGCTGAGAAATTGTCTCATGCTTTCATAAGAGAGTTACTGACTGGTTTTCTCTAACTGAGCTCCAACTATTTCAAAATGCAGCAGGCTGTAAGTTCAGCTTGTGTGTTATTCCTGTCTTATTCAGTCTTCACTGGATTCTTAATAAGTTTCATGCTGAGTACAAGGACTTGCTTATAACCTTTAAAGTTGTAGCTCTCAAAAGTGTTCCAGCAGTGGCAGGGTCATGGGTTCTTTGTGGTTCTAATTCCTGTCCACCAGCAAAAGTGCCTACAATGAATGTATGAAAATCAAGACTGGACCAAGGGGCGATGGAAGCAGGAGGCCTGCTCTGATGAGTCACTCCTTTTTTTTTTACATCATTTGAATGGCCAAGGGTCACTTAGCTGGGCCAGAGATGTCACCAGGATGTATTATGGGAAGAATACAAGCCGGCAGAGGCAATGTGAAGCTCTGGGCAATGATCTGCTGGGAAAGCTCTGGTCTTGGCATTTATGTGGATGTCCCCCTCACATGTACCACCTACCTAAACATTTCCACAGACCACGTACACCCCTTTAAGGCAGTGGTATTACCAAATGGCAGTTCCGTCTTCCTTCTTCGGAAAAAGTAGGCATCCAAAACTGGTCTTCAGAAATAACGAAAAGAGAAAATGGGATACCTATCAACAGTTCAAGACCTGGTAGACCACCAAAATTGTCACCAACAGATAAACAGAGCTTTCATCTTTGAGCCAGAGGGGAAAATGCTGAACTCCAGCTTCAGATATGAAAAAACAACAGGTGTTTCTGTCCATCATTTCACTGTGAAAGAAACTCGACACGGTGGGTCTGAAAAGATGTGTAGCTGTTGGGGAAGACACTACTGAGAAAAGGAAACAGAAGACTGCACTTGAGCACCAATATGGGGGTATTTTAAGGTTAATGGACTGATGTATGTAAATTTGTTATTGGGATTTACTTGGATTGTGAGAAGTAGAAAATGAAACAGACTTCTAAGACGGAACTTTGGAGAACTTAACAAGAAGCATGGACAAAAACCTCTGCAGCGTTTGAAAAACTGAAAGCAAGTCCTCTGAAAAGAAGGTAAGCTGTAAAAAAAGTAATAAACATTGAGAAATAAAGTAATTCACAAAGGTCTTAGGCACCTGTGTGTGTGTGCATATTGTATGCTGCTGCTGAGTGGATTCTGCATTTATAGTAATAATATATATTCTTGAAAGTGAATAACTTGTACTCAGTTTGATCCTCCAACAATTTAGGTTCACTCTATAGTCTACAGTATAGAACCTATAGTGAGCAGATATTATAGTACTGGATTAATCACAGCAGATGATACTGACAAGGTAGCAACATATCATTGTGTGTGTTGCAAATACTGGATTACAGGGGAGTCCCGGTGTCCAGCACAGTTTCATGGTTCTCCTCCTCAAACACATTAATTAAACCTGACAATTAAATGGCGAGGTGAACCAGGTGTTTCTGAGCAGGGAAATCACCAAAACATGCTGGACCACGGCCCTCCAGGACTGGAGTGCGACACCCCTGCTCTAGTGCTTCATCAGTGGTCAGTCTTGGCTGGATAGTTTTGGATGGTGGTCTATTTTTGATCCAGAAGTGACACTGAGGTGTTTAAAAACTCCAGCAGCACAGCTGTGTGTGATCCATTCTGTGCCACACACACACTGTGCCATGACCACCTCCATGTCAGTGTCACTGCTGTGCTGCGAATGATCCATCACCCAAATTGTACCTGCTTGTTTGATGGTCCCATGGGGGTTCTGATCATTGATGCATGAGTTAAAAGGAGCTAACAGATGCAGGATACAGGTGCTCCTTCTTTTCCGTAGTGTTTGTTACGGCCCAAAAGCTTTTTCCCGCAGTCAGGAGAATAAGCAGGGAATCGATAAACTACAGCTGGGTAGAATAGGGTTCTGAAATAAAGCAACGGTAGGAGAAAGAAATGTGACTACACCACAAAAGAGCAAAACAGAGCTCTCGCCTCAAGGCTATAATTTCCAGCTTTTTTTCACATTTAAATGGGGACAGAAGGTGGCGACCCCACTCAATAGTGTGTTCCAGCTTGCAGGGTCAGCCTCCAAGCGGCTGGAACAGAGATGCTGTGATGTTAAAGGAATAGCTTGATGGAAAACCCAATTTACACCTTTTCCCCTTTAGCCCAAATGTAGTTAGTTAGGCAAAACATGTTTGGTGTTTGAAGTTTGCATCTTAAGTTTTGCAGTGGAGTATTTTTTAGCATGCAGTTTAAAGGCGCCCTCAGATAACCAATATATCGTGGTTAATTGACTACATCTGGGGAACGGAGAGAAACTGAAAATTTGGTTTTTGCTAAGTTCTACAGAAAAAGCCATTAATGGGGCTCAAATTTACACTTTATGTGAATAAGGGCTAAAGTGAGTACACGAGAATGAAAATAGTCAATATACTGCAATGAAATGCACACAGGAGATTAACCATCTTGTACACAGACAAAAAAGGCCAGAGTCAGGGAAGAGAAAACCCCACACAGTCTTGTACAATTAAGTCTGTGATGAATGGTAAAACACTGAGTAACTTTAGAGATTTGACCTTATCCATTGCCTCTGTCCTGTTAACCTTTTGCATTATAATGATCATAAACTCAAGCCCAGACTTTTTTAATGCCTCAGCAATAGTCTGCTATTTTGCCACTATAAATGTCACAGTGTGTTGTAGAGATGCCCATGGGTCCTCGGGTACGTGGCTAACTCAGTGTCAGTATTTGAAATCACTACTGAAGTGTCCATCAGGCTGCATCTCAGAAAATCACAGACAGAATATACAGGCCATTATCAGAGACATGGCATTAACTTTTAAGAGGGCTGTTAAATGTGATTTAACCTGAGTGCATTTGTTGTTAAGGACGTGTTTGAGAGGCAAAGATGGAACCAGACCAAAAAAATGTCAGTGTTGCCGTGACAAACTAGTCTGTTGGCTCGTTATCCACACAGGAGGAAAAGCCTGTTCCAAAAATACACAAGTCATCACCTTTTGCTCATTGGTTCAGCTGAAGATGTAACATTTATTAATCAAGACTTAAGACATGAAAACCTTGTGCTTTAACCTGCAGCAACAAAAACCAGATTTCCCTTGGTTGTACTAATATAATAAAACTTTTTTTTTTCTCAAATGCGCTTTTGTGTGTGCTACTAATTTTTTGCCTGCTAGCACCAGAGAACCAGCTGAGAGTTGAGTAAAAATAATGATATGTCTTTAGTGGCCGAACGTTTCACATGTTTTACATGTTTTCACGAGAGCCAGTAGCTATGCTGGTCTGCACTAGTCTGTGATGAGGTTTGTAGTGTGTGAGGTTGTGCGCATGCCCATCCCATTAAACAGCTCATTTTCATGCACATCACACGTACATGAGTGACCTTGACATTCAGCAGAATGATGTGTATCTGGTATGCCGTGTGATGAAAGCTGTTTTTATATGTATAAATGAATACATGCATTGTAATCTCTCAGACAGGCTAAACAGTTCCACTACAGTTCTGAAGCGAACTTCCTCCTCCATTATAGCAGACGCTAATGACTGCCTTTTGATCTCATTGGTCAGCACAGACGAAACACTCATCATGCAGAGCACTGGCCACTTTTTCAGCTCAGGGCGCCCGGAGCATTCTGCACAAAAACCAGCCACTCAGTAAGCATAAGTGGCAAGATGCCCAGCATGCAAAAACAGTGTGCACAACATGTCGTTCCCATTTAAATGAACAGAAAAGAGAGCACTCTGGCCTGTAAGCATGCGCAGTGTGAACCCCCTTAAAGCTGTCCTGGTCTCATGGTCTTAATGATTATTGATGTATCGATTATTTCCTTCTGTGCTAGTTCTTAGTTTTTATCAGTATTAGCTCCTCTCTCTCTCTCTCTCTCTCTCTCTTTGTGTGTGTGTCTCTGTCTCTTTCTCTCTGTCTTCTCTCTCTCTGTCTCGCTCTCTGTCTCTCAGACTTAGGTCATTATTTGTGGCTGGAGAACGCTGTGATATAGAGACTCTAGAATGGGCAAAAAAGCACTTTGGAGTTCCAGTTCTAGATCATTGGTGGCAAACTGGTGAGTGAAACACACGCGCACACACACACACACACACACACACACACACACACACACACACACACACACTTGTCCAGTTGAATACAATGTTTTCAGCTTTACTGGATTTTCTGATGATACTCACACTTAGAATGATTAAGAGAATCACACATGCACACTTTTTATTCTCACTTAGAAATTCTCTCAGTTGTATTTATTCTCTCTCATTCATTCTTTCTCTGCCTCTCTTTGCATCTGTGTTTAACATCCAAAACTAATCAGCTGCTTCTTTAATTTGTGGTGGTACACAGATAGCTCGTAATTTTGGTGGTACACAGATAGCTCGTATCATTCCCAGAAGAAAGCACTACCAGTATGATGGGATGCTCTGGAGCAGCTGCACATGAGCCTAGAACCACCATTCCCAAAACCAAGCCTCAGACAGAGGGGTGTGGACCAGTGGAACTGTGTTCTCTGGAGTGAGAGAGCTCCATTTAATACCTTTGGGATGAGCTGGAGGGATGTTTTTGAACCAGAACTGATCATCCAGGATTAGTGCCTGAAATCTCTAATGCTCTTGCGGCTGAATGCAAATCCTCACAGCAATGTTCCAACATCTAGTGTAAACCCTTTCCAGGAGAGTGGAGACAGTTATTGCAGCAAAGGTCGGTTCCTTATTAATGCCCACATTATTTTTAATTTCCCCTGCTCTCTCTCTTTCTCTCTCTCTTGGGTATGCTGGGATAAATTAAATGTCTTATAAATTACATAAAATTAAAATGTTTCTGTCGCTCAACTCAGTCTCAGACACACACAGTCACCTCAGAGGTCTGGACGAAATAATAATTAATGCACTGAAAGAGCTTCCTTCCCTGGCTATCAGCGTTTCAATACCAGTCTCTGAATAATACAGTATTAAACCTAGAGTGGGACAATATTACAATATTTGTCTTTATTATTATAAATTCCAGCACAATATGTCTCAATATGTTTTCATGAGAGTATCAGAAGTATCATCAGTACTTAAAGACCACTGCATTTCATTACAATAAGAGCGTAATTAGTCCTGTCCAATGAGATTTAGTGAACTGCATCGTGTGGGCCATTGTCAGTTCCAGCTTATCCAGCTAATTTCTATGTTTTCCATATCACCCACCTCTAATAAACCAAATTAAACCAAAAAAAAAATCTAAAGTTTTATTCCTGTAATGTGTGTGTTGAAACACTATACATTGAAACTAATAAAACAACAGAACAGTCCACCCCTCATACACTATTTCACATACATACAGATTCATGTTATTACATGCACACACACACAATCACACATACACATCTTTTAAATACACATACATAAACACAAACATGCACACACCATCACACAAGGACAAACATACACACAAACTTGACTTTTCATATTGACTGTGGGGGAATGGTCTCCTGTACACACACCTGCATGAATGGACACACACTCTGCTTATTTGTTTCAGCAGTGAACACACACTGAGTGAATAAGTGTGAGCTGGCAGCTTTTTTTGAAAGCTGATAATAATCTGTTCGCTATTTTAAGCTGCAGAGAGAAGGGGGTAATGCTGTCGTCATCACTGTTCCTTAGCAACCGGTATGTTTCATTTGGGAATGTGTGTGGCTACGTAGCAGCTGGCTCCAAAAACGACCTGTTCGGTGTCTGTGTGTGTGTCTGTGTGTGTGTGTGTGTGTGTGTGTGTCTGTGTGTGTGTGTGTGTGTGTGTGGAAGCTACCTGTAGCATTTACAGTGATTGTTGAAGGATTTCAGATTAACCCTGTGGAACAAAGAGGCTAATGTAGCTAACGAGTAATGAATGCTTATTAGTATGCTAATTAGCACGAGACACACTGCATATCTAAATCATCACATGCTCACCTCAATCCATGAGTTGTAAAGAAATGCCAAATAGACTTGCTTGTGTGGTCTCTAACATTGTATGGTGTACTATCATCTTTATAGATGGACAAAAAGAACACTGGCAGTTTGGGCCTTACTTTCATATTCCAGCATGACTGTGCCCTTAGAGCACAAAGCAAGCTCCATAAAGACAAGGCTGGATGAGTTCGGTGTGGAATAACTTGACTGAACCGTACAGAGCCCTGACCTCAACCCCATCCAACACCTTTGGGATGAACTGGAACAGAGATTGTGAGCCAGACCTTCTCAT
>JBBPCY010003827.1:3826-16119 GCA_037974405.1 Brachyalestes nurse
CCTCAAAAATGGTGGGTTTTTTTCCCCCCCCCCCCCCCCCCCCTTACTTTTTGTTTCCCGGACAATGACCGAGACTCTGCACACGGCCAACCCCCTTTCCCCCCCGGCCAATGACCGAGACTCTTCACGCAGGTACCACTCTCCCCTGTGCAGGATGTAGAGCGATGCCCCACATAAAAAATGCTTCCAGCGCCCCTGTTTCTCTCATTTATTCAAGTTTATATTTTGTGAAAACACACCTGCTTTCAGAAAGGCTTTCCTCATGTCTACTCTTCTTCACATTTTAGAGTAAGGCCTCATTCACACAGACGTCTGAATGAGGCGTCTGAATGAGTGCCGACCGTTTTTCTACTCATTGGAGTAAATCACGGTGTTCACACGGGCGTTCAGCACCGGCGCTCGGTCGGCTGCACGTTAAGGTGACGTCAAAAAAACGCTGCATGTAACGTTTTCTTGGCGTCAATTTCTTCCAAAATCCTGATGAACGCAAAGAAAACGCCGGCACTGCGTTTACATGGCGTTCGGTTTACGTTGTGGAGGACCGAATATGTCCAATAACTCCAGTGTTCTACATTGTAAGGATTGTCAGGATCCATGTTTACAATGTAGAACTACAAATCAAGATGTCCCACATGTAAACAATTTGGACTGAAGAATTACTGCCCCCACAGGTGAATACACGAAACTACACATTGGGCTGCAGGTGTTAAACTGCGTCAGATGAAAGCCAGTGTAACACCAATCAAGCGCAGATACAAAACGCAACAAAAACGCTCATGGTGTTCAGAGCGCGTTAATTTATCCAAGATTCAGACATCTGTGTGAACGCCTAATAGTGAAGATTTTATTTTAGACATTTTCAAAACTATGAAATAACACGCATGTATTCATACAGTGAGCAAAAAGATGTTACACTAATCATAGCTTACTCTATGATGTATTTTAATGGTCTAATTGATTGTGTTTTTATTGAATGTAAATATTATCCTTTTGTTTTTACTGTATAAGTGTATTATTACTATATTCACTTATTCTCTAGGGTGCTCCTGAAAATAAGGCCTACTGGTCTTGGTGGGTCTCGCATATTGACAAATAAGGGGGAAGAATTTCCTACCTCGTATTCTTTCAGGAAGCCCCTCTTCACTATTTTGAGGTGTTTTGCACACACTTGGCATTCCCTCAAGCAGCTTCATGAGGAGCCACCTGGGATAATCTTTGTTTTCTTATGGAAATAATTTCATGCATGGAGATCTGCTTCACCTTGGTTGTATGTTCTACAGACACAATTTTTGTTTGCATTTAAGCACAAGCCTTTAGATAAATCACACTGGTCAACAATTTTTTTTTTGTAATCGTCAGAAACCACAACACACTTTTCTGAACCAGTTTTTCATGCTGATTTCAGATCTGCTGTCAGTTTTTTCAGTCACATCAACTTTTTGAATTATAAGTAATATTAGATTTGCAATAAACTTGCATGCGTTTTTTATTAAACCGCAGGCATCAATCAAGTAATGATTATTTCAATATTGTCAGATAGGCGCACACTGTGGCATAGATATAATGATCAGTGTCAGTCAACTACCACTGTTTCTTCAAAAACGCTTAGCATATGATTATTATACGCTAATTATACCACTATCATGCAGAATATATAACTAGCTTCATCACAAAAACTGTACGTGCGGGAAAAACTAAACACAGATTTGAAATCAGCATAAAAACACTACAAAAGCCACATAAACTTATCTCTGATGATTTTGACCTGTTGACCTGTGTAATCAAATGGCCACAGATTCTGAAGGGACCAAAGAAAGAATGTATTTGGCAAATAATTAAAGAAACATGTAAGATACTAAACAAAAAAAACCTAAATAACAGTTTGTCCAATTAATGCTGAGCCAGTGCAAACACATCAGAAATAATATTCTGCCTCTATTGCAACATCACTAGACAGCTCCACAAGCTTAGAGAAAACCACTAACTGGCAATTTGTTAGTTAAGCTTAAATTTTCTAAGAGACATCCATGCAGGCTAGCCTCATCCAGAGAGACCAAGTCAGTGCTCTTCTAGACTCACAGCCATGGATGGCTGTGGCATCACTCAACTGAGGACTTTTTTATACTATTTCATCTAAAAGCCACAGATCTATACTGGCTTGAACACAAATACAGCAGAGCACACATTCACAAACGCTTACTGAATATTTGTTTCTCTGTTGTCAGTGTGTAAATATTTGAGTGGTAGTAGTGGTACATTTTGAGTGTGAGGATATGTTTTGTGTGGGCATACTTTATTCCCAGAATCAATACTTCAGATAAATACTCTGCTATAGACACTATCTGTAGAGGCTTAACATTTGCACTGTAGCTACCCGTTTTGTTGTCTTTCTCTCCGGGTCAACCTGAGGAGGATGTGTTCCCCTTCTGAGTCTTGGTTCCTTCCGAGGTTTCTTCCTCCAGCTGAGAGAGGTTTTCCTCGCCTCTGTCTCACTAGGGGCTCTGACATGTATTCTGTAAGGCTGCTTTCTGACAATTTGGTTGTAAAAAGCGCTATTTAAATACAATTGAATTGAATTGACTTGTTTCTGTTTTCTTTCTAAGATAGAACCAATATTGCTCTTTGTGTTTCTGCCTGTTTTTATTAACATGCATATTTTCCCAATAGCTGCACACACATCTTACATCCTAGGTGTGCTCCTCAATCAGAGGCACAGTAATCCCAAAAACCTTTTTTTTATCCGTCTCTGTACATCCATTCTCCGACTTTGATTCTTGGTGGATTTGCAACAGTCTTCTGTTCCTCTGCTATCCTGTAATCTTTGACTCAACCTGGAACATCTCCCTCCTGTCCTTGAGTGTTGGAAATGGGTAAAAACTCCCTTCTCTCCTTTCTCAGTTCTTCATTTAACCAGCTTTGCTCATTGTCTTCTAGGGCTCCATGCAGCTGACATCCTTCATCATGGTAATCTGCCGCACTCCACAACAAATAAGAGAATTAAGCGCAGCGGAAAGAAAAGGAAGAAAATCACAACTCTGATTTCTTCTCATATCATTCTCTTGTATCAAATGTCACCACTGATATTTCTGTGGCAAAGTCTTCCTTCTTCAAACCAATGCTAAAAGAATCTGTCTCTAACCATTGCAAACCTTTTTTCACTCCTCAAACCTCCTGCACCTTATTCAGCCTCCTTAGATAATTTTGCCACTTTCTTTAATGAAAAAATTGACAAGAGTAGGGAGTCCATCCCTGCAGTCGTCTGTTTCTCCTGCTCTCAACTGACTGACCACCCTCCAGTTACCTGCTTTACCTCACTTTGGTAGGGTTACAAGATGTCCTTCAGCTCTTGACATCCTGTAACCCTACCATATCACCACTTGATCTAAACCAATTATAACTCACATATTAAATAAATCCATGGAAGTAGGTCATGTTTCAAACTCCTTTAAATCAGCTGTTGTCACACCAAGCCCGGACCAAGCCTGATGTAAGCAGCTACAAACCGGCATCTCTTCTCCTTCCTTTTCACACTCAGCCTATTTCTATCACAAAATAAACTTCATGACCCATGAGCCTAAACAGCCAAACTGTCTTCAGTTCTAGTTATTTTAGATCTTTCTGCTGGAAGTATCATGAAAAGGATCTATGTCTACCCCACAAAGACTTACCACTGGTGTTCCCCAAGGCTCACTGCTCGCCCCCCTTCTGCTTGGTCCTTATACACTTGCTCTCCTGATGATGATATATCGTCACATGGATTCTCCTACCATTGTTATGCTGTTGACATCCATCTCATCCTCTCCTTTCCTCCAGGTGACTCTCAGATCTCAGCCCAGATCTCTAAATGACATTGAATGACATTTTCTCCTTGATGACAATACATCACCTGAAGCTAAATTCCAGCAAAACAGACTTCCTGTTCATCCCAGGTGATGCATCCCCAAGACCTGCCCTGATTGTTTTGGAAAAGTTGCCATCACTCCCATATACAAAGCATGAAATGCAGATGTTTTCTGCTGTAATTTTCATTAGATACTTGTCCAGGCTGGCCTTCCTCTGAAGACCTCTGACTTATGTTTCAGAATGCAGCATGCAGCATGATTCTGGCCTTCAATACATCAAAATTCTCACACACAGTGTAAATTCTATAAAACTGATTTGTAACAACAATAGTTGTAAAAAGTGCTTTCTAAATACATCATGAATTAATTGTAATTAATCAGAGCATGAATTGAATTCCATCCTCAGCGATAAATGGGCAGGTATTGACCTTCACTGTTTGTTGCTACACTATATGGACAAAAGTACTGGGACACACCTCTTAATGATTGAATACTGGTGCCTGTATTGTGGACAATGTCATGCTTCCAACTTTGTGAACACAGTTTGGGGAAGAACCTTTTCTATTCCAGCATGACTGTGCCCAGTGCAAGTTTCATAAAACATGGTTGGATGAGTTCGTTGTGGAAGAACTTGACTGGCCCGCACAAAGCCCTGACCTTAACCCCATCCAACACCTTAAGGATGAACTGGAACAGAGATTGCGAGCCAGGCCTTCCCATCTGACATCAGTGCCTGACCTCATAAATGAATACAGAATGAATGGGCACAAATTCCCTCAGAAACACTCGAAAATCTTATGGATAGCCTTCTAAGAAGAGTGGAAGCTGTTATAGCTCCTTATTAAAGTCTATGTTTTTGAATGCTGTGTCATTTCAGTCCCTGTTGCTGGAATGGTCTGGCATCTAAATACTTTTGTCCATATAGTGTAAATAAGTCTCAGAACAAACCGATACCAAAATGATCTTGGAATTGTTGGAAGGAAAACTGTGAACATTTCAATCAATCAAATATGCTGCATTCAACACCAAAAGGGAATTTTACTACATTTGGATGATGCAGTGGTCTTGTTTATACCTATGTGCGTGTAGGGACATATTTTAATGTGTCAGTGGTGAACATATGGATTGTGTGTGTTTCATAGGTGTAGATTGTGTATGGGTGTACTTAAGCATCAGCAGTCCCTCACTGTGAGAGTGTGAAGCGACATTTGTGTGTGTGTGTGTGTGTGTGTCTTTGTCAATAGGCTGTGATTCTGATGGCAGGTGCTCTTTTCTCCTTTCATTGCTCAATTAAGCTGCTTTTGAATACCACTGATTCTGCAGATACGCTTCACAAGCATGCGGGCACACATAATTTCACACACACATGCCGTTTTTGACTTTGGTCTAAATTTTGAAGCTTTTTCATCCGGACTTCAGTGTTTGATGCTGTGTGTGCTTATGTATGTGCACTTCATTCACTGCATTTAACTGTGAAATTGATTTAGGTGTATTGTGGGAGGTGCTAGATCTGTCTTTGAAGCTATGAAGCTGTCCTGGATGCCTTTTAGATATAGTACATTTTCATTTGAGTGTGAGATTGAACAAAGGTGTGATTGACAAACCAGACAGAAAAAATGAGAAAGAGAGAGTCTAGAGAAAATTACAGCAACCTGTTTTACACTCTCTGATTCAAATCGATGATTGTATAGCTCTTGCACTGCCTGTCTGTCTGTCTCTCTGTCTGTCTCTCTCTCTATATGTGTGTCTCTCTCTTTGTCTCTAGCATCCTCTCTCTCAGAATAAAAAAGTAAGTGACCAAAGACAAAAAAGAGAGAATGAGAGAGAGAGAGGGAGAGAGAGAGAGGCAGACAGAGAGATCCAGAGATGGCAAACATCAGCTTGGAGAGACCTTCAATGAAATGAATATGATAATACTTAAAGGATTGCTTTCAGTTTGCAAAATGGATCACGTTATCCATTACTCATGCAAAACTCATATATACTTCCACTTTTAATTCCTCCCAATTAGCCCATGGGTTATAATAGATTTATGTAGGGGTGTATAAGTGAGTGAGGGTGATTATGATGACTATGATGAAAACGGTGATAATGATGATAATCTGAGGCTTATGATATGGTGTCATTTTGAGTTATTGTCATCTTCCAGTAAAAGCAAAGGACTCTGTTGTTTATCTTCATTGTTTATGGACTTGAAAAAATGAAACAAATACGTTAAACACTAACACACAGATGTCTTCGTGACTGCTGAGGTTATGGCTATGGGTACACTTAGGTGTAGTCATAACAGTATTTAGCTACAGTTTCATGGAAAAACCACACAAAGTCTATTAATTCATCTCTATGACATCTCTACTGTATTTTAACAGTACCTATTAGAGAAAATTGACTGGACATTTTACACAGTAGTGGATTTTAGTTTTAAATTAAAAAACAACCCAATATCACTTGAAAAGATATTTATTTCTACACATTTCTTAGTAATTATAGTAATATTCATACTTTGTCTGTTCAAAAGTATCCAGGCATTCACTTCAAAAGATTCACTTCAAATTAGTGAATCTAGGTACTTTAAAGTGCACCAACTGCTGATGAAGGCATTTAGTTGCACACACCATAGAAAAGCATTGCTAATGGAAATGGAAGCTCTGTAGCAGCCACACATGAGCCAAGGATTTGCATGGCTAATGCCAAGGGTCGACAAAAGGCCCCCTAGCATGAGCTGCAGTTGTGACTGCTATAGTCAACTGTAAGTGTTTAAGAGCCGCAACAGCTCAGCCATGAAGCTTGGCCACACAAACGCACAAAACCAAATTCCAAGTGCTGAAGAATATAATAGACATCTATCCTCAGTTGCAGCCTTCACTACCAAATTTTATCCCTGTAAGCAATATCAGCTCATTAAATGTTCACTGGGAGCTTCCTGGAATACATTTCCATGACTGGGGAGTTGCACGCAAACAGTACTGGACTGAACACTTTATCTTCACCATCTAGTGGATGCTAGGAGCACGTTACATGGCCACTGTGAAGTGCTAACTTTGGGGTATTCATACACGCTCCTAGTAGTTTGTGTGTGTGTGTTCGTGTGTGTGTGTGTGCGTCTATTTGTATGTTTATGGTAAAAGAGGGAGTAAATGCCACAGAACGATGATATGATGGGGTAGTGTGTAAAATAAAAGTGCTGGCCAGACTGTGACAGATGAATTTTATACTAAAACTCAAATCATTGAGGTTATAACTCTATTTCTCTTTCTCTCTCTCTCTCTCTCTCTCTCTCTCTCTCTCTCTCTCACAAACAGGTTTGTGTTGGTCATCTGTTACAAATACCTGTTGCAAAGTGTATATCTGAGCTGGAGTGACAGCATTTGACAGTACTATTTGCACACACACACACACACACACACACACGTCCAGTATTTCTGTATTTGTTGGTACTGTATATGGGTAACAGTTTCTTGTTTTCCGATCATAATGAGGATATTTGATATCCATCAAGAGATAAATTAGACATAGAAGTACATGACTTTATTACTGAAAGGGTCATTAGCTTCTCTCTCTCTCTCTCTCTCTCTCTCTCCTGCACCCCCCCCCCTCTCTCTCTCCCCCCCCCTTCAGTCCGGCTTTCCACCTTCAGTCCCTGTTCTCATTAAAATGGGAATGCACTTCAACTCATCAAATCACCACACTGGAGAATGTGTGTTGTGGGGCTCCAGCTAAATGAGAGACAGAGAGAGGGAGAGAGAGAGCACAACTGAGTAAATTATTAATTCAACTTTCTCATCAATAGCTTTAATAAAAAAAAATCAGTCAGTGTGAAACTGACCATAAGAGCTTATAAGTGCATGTATTTTCTTTTGTTGTGCATCATACATACATTCATGCATACATGCTACACATGAAAATACACAATTTTTGAATGTCTAAATGAACATACTAGACAAAAAATGTAAAATGAAAGAAAGCTTTTGCACAGGTGACATTTTATACCTTCACTATATCAATATTCAAAGACAGTTTGAGCTGTAGGCCTCCTGAATGACTGGTGGAACTCATGTATTATGAGTTGATAACAGGCTTGCAGATATGGTGTATCATTATACTGAGGTGCGTTAGTAGTGCTACGTTTTTTATTCTTTTTTACTCCTAAAACTCCCCGAACTCTCTCCGTGTTTCTCTGCAGGTTCTGTCAGAACCCATCGCTCTAACAGCCATCAGCCCGACAGCCTGCTGCTTCCGCGGCCTCCACCGGCTCCTCTGCAGCCCGCTCAGATCTAGAAGAACAGCAGGCCGAGCGATTAGGGTTACATTAGCATTCAGAGCAAAAATAGCACGCGACTACACAAACGCGGCGGTGTCACCGGGTCCGCGGCACTGAGTTCCCGTCATGGAGTTCGGCGGACTCCTAACGAGTTCTGCTTAAAGAAACGATGCGCATCCTGAGCGGTGATTAACATCGCTTAGCAGAGGCGCATGGTCTGATGCGGGAGCCTGTGAGTGCCTGGGGAAGGCGATTTTGGGATGATTGGTTGTGGTGGGGATGGAGGCGGGGGGGTGGGGTGCGAGAGACACCCCGCGGAGGTAAGGGGCAAAACAAGACACGCGCGGGACACTTCTCGGAAAGGTGATGTCAGTGCCAAGAGCGCGCAATTATTTTCCCCGCGTAAACGCGCTGGAGGAAGCGCATGCATTACAATTTAAGATTCTCTCTTTGTGCTACATAGTAGTCGTAGTACGTTTAGAGTCACTTTAATACTGAATCATTTTTCAGGCTGTATTACGTCAGTAAACGTTATGAGTGAATGCAGTGCTAGAAACGGGTGCTGGTGGAGGGTGTCCAGCGCCGTGCGTAAAGACACGCCAGTGCGTGATGTAAATTCCAGTCACCGTTACGCGCTGGCGCGCACGAGAAGATTCGTGCGTTAGGTAAAAGCGATCGTGCCCCTGATCGAGGCTGTGAACTTTGTCACTCTTCATCACTCTCGTACGCACGGAGGATACCCCCCTCGCCTCGTGACGTCAGACAGATAGCTTAAAAAGATGGGCTTTCGTGGGTGGGGGGAAGATCAGCGGCGACGGGCAGCCAGGAGAGGAAGAAGAAAAGAAGAAGAAGAAACCACAAAAAGCCATTCTACCCTCCAAGCCATTTTCCTGCCAAATCCGTCTCTGGAAAGATGCTCTCCACACGTGTCCAGTGCGCCCTCGCGCTCCTCTCTTTCGCGCTCGCTCTCAGCAGCGTGTCCGGCGCGCCGTCCGATGCCAAACTGCGCCAGTTCCTTCAGAGGTCGCTCATCGGCCCGTCCGGGAAACAGGTAAAGGACGATAGTTGGATAGAGAAAGACAGAGACAGAGAGAGAGAAAGAATAGTATGAACTTTTTTAAACGAGTGTTTGAGCTCCTGAAGAGCGCCGCTGGAGCTGTCCAAGGTCCTGAGATTGGCGAGGGTGCTACAATTTCCATTTTGCTTCTTTAATCTGTTTATTTTTACCTGTTTATTTAAATATCCAGCCCAAACACAAAGCAATAATGGACAGCAGATATAGCTCTTCATAGGATACGCGTCTTTGTTAGTACTCACGTTTGCTGCATAGCTTCTGTTTTTTCAAAGTAACAGTTTATGCAATATATGCTTAGTATAGGGTTGGTTCTAGCCTTGGATACCACGTTACAGGAAAAGTTATTTCTCTCTCTCTCTCTCTCTCTCTCATCATTGGTCGTCTGTATGTTTCTTTAAAAGAACCAAAAGTGGTCTCGTGGTTAAGATGGTTGTGTTTGCATTCCCCTGAACAGGAGCTCGTCAGATACACACTTGCAGAGCTGCTGTCAGAGCTGGCGCAGGTAGAGAATGAGGCGCTGGAGGAGGACGTGCCCCGCGCTGAGCAGGAGGACGTGCGCATGGAGCTGGAGCGCGCTGCGGGTCCCGTGCTCGCGCCCCGCGAGCGCAAAGCCGGATGCAAGAATTTCTTCTGGAAAACTTTCACATCTTGCTAATCCTCATGAAACCATTGCCAAGTTCTGCCCCCTCTATCTTTTGGTTCCCAGACGCCAGCGACCTTCATTAATATCTCTAAAAAGATATCAATAAGAAAATAAAATTTGTCAAACTTGTGATTGGACGGCAGTGACGATAGTTTGAGTTTATCATGGATCATTTTACGTTTTTTGCAGAGAGACGTGTTGAGTCACCATGAAAGAGTGCATTATGAGTGTATGCAAATTCTGCTACTGATGGTGTGCTTTAGGCAGAAATAACCCTATTTTCAACTGTTTGTTTGAATAAATATTTATGTTTCAGAGCCAATGCGTGATGCACGTCTTTCCTCCCAAATAAGAACGCGCGCGCGAGAGAGAGAGTAATATTTTTTAATAGAGAAAGGCTCACCAACTGTTTCATTTTAGTTAAAATCTGTGCTTGGAAAACAAAATCTGTTGAAGGGACAAAAGGAGAACAGGTTCCTTTAGCTTTGGTTAACACAACACAACAAATTAATACATGGATCATCTTAATTTCTGTTGTAGTTTGCTAAGAAAACTGTCGAGGGAGAGGGAAATAGAGAGCATCAAGGAGAATTAAGCTAGACTTTTAATAACCTTTCCCAAGCTAATGACTTCTGTTAAGAAAGCTCTCAAACAATTAAACCATGAGTGGGTAATGATTGCTTTCGGTGTGTGTGTGTGTGTGTGTGTGTGTGTATGTGTATGTGTGTAGGCTCTCACACTAATATCTTCTACTGCACAATATAGTCAGTGTCCCTAAAATGACACAACTGCCCTTCTCCAGTGTGTGTGTGTGTATGTGTGTGCTTGTGTGTGTGTGTGTGTGTGTGTGTGTGTGTTTCCCTGAAAAAGTTCAATGGCTCATTTCATTGATTAAAAGTTTATACTATACTATATATATATGTTTTTCCACAAAACAAACCACCACTCAATACAGTCCATATGACAGTTGTATGAAATAAAATGAAGCAAAATACAATATAATATGAAACAAGGTATATAGACTAAATTGAGCTTGAATATAAAATGATAAAATAAGATGGGCATTAAATGGGTAGACGAGGCTCGCTTAACCTGCAGATATTCATTTAACTCTGGTCCTGCCACATAAGCTGGAGGAACACAAAATCACACAAATATATTTCAAGAAGAACATCCATGAGAAATGTATCTACAAATCCATGAAAAGCCCTCAAGATGTTGATGATTTATGCTTTGTTTGCAGAGCAGTGTCTAATGTTGAACCACTACTGCACTGCACCCAGCTCTAACATGTCTAGATATTCATATCACATCTGTCGCTCATATCTCTAAAACAGTAACAGTTTACAGGAGAAGCAAAAAACCCTCTTTACTTGTAACAGAAGTTATAAGTATCATATAAAATTATTATAAGCACAGTAATTGTTCTAGAAATGTTTGGTTCTTTGTATTGGTCTATTTGTCTTAACATTCTGACGCCGTGTAAAGGGCAGCTGATGTTTTTGAATGTTGTAATAAAAAGTGAAAAAAAAAGACAAACATGGAGATAGAAATTATTACTACAACCGCTAGAATATGTTTTTTACTTTTGCTGTACATAACATTTTCAGGCAGAGTGTTTGATGAAAGCCCAGGTGCAAAGAATTTAAGCAACACAACCAAGCACCACTGAAAGAACAGAAATGTCATAGAGATCAGACATAAGCATTAAGAGTGAGGCAGGATTTGGGTAAAAGATTAGGATTAGGGGTGGGCCAAGGTTAGGCTCAGGACTGAGACCAGGATAGGGTTTCAATTGAGATCATAATTAAGACAAGGTTAGGGTTAGGATTAAGGTTAGTGGTTAAAACAAAAATACATTTGGGATTAGAATATATATTAAGTTTAACATTATGGAAAAACTGAAGCTTTAATGAACATTAAGACAAGTATGCAAATATCTAAGCTACCAGTTTTTCTTTGGCTTAATGAAAGTGTACATCAGAATCAGAATCGTTTATTGGCCAAGTATGTGAGCAAACACATTCAAGCAATTTGATTCTTATCGATAGTCTCTCTCAAGTACCACTATATAAAACAACAATATGGAAAGACACACTGAACA
Source organism: Brachyalestes nurse (assembly GCA_037974405.1). Lineage (NCBI taxonomy): Eukaryota > Metazoa > Chordata > Actinopteri > Characiformes > Alestidae > Brachyalestes > Brachyalestes nurse. Next base: position 15,752 of record JBBPCY010003827.1, read on the forward strand.
ATATCCTGAGCAATATAATATACAGAAGGTGTACCACAAAGTGTACATAAAGTGTGATCACAGTACTGTAGTGTGAAGCAGTGTGACAGTTCAACTGTTTAGGGGAAAGAGGGGAAAGAAACTGTTTCTGTGTCGGGTGGTCCTGGTCTGCAGGCTTCTATATCATCTGCCAGAGGGCAGCAGGTCAAAAAGTCAGTGTCCAGGGTGTGAGGGATCTGTGATGATTTTCCCTGCTTGTTTCCTGGTTCTTGAAAGGTACAGGTCCTGGATGGAAGGCAGGGGCGCACCGACGTCTGTTCCTGTCCTGTTTAGTGGCTGCTCCATACCAGACTGTGATGGAGGAGCACAGGACAGACTCAATGACTGCA